>CM077240.1:33015856-33048490 GCA_039654775.1 Spinibarbus caldwelli
GTTCCTGTCCTTGTTTAGTACATTATGTCATTTGGTTCAGGAGTCAAGTCATTAGTCCCTTAATCATCTGTGTATTTAAGATCTGGTCCATTCAGTTAGTGTTTGTCGATTCTAAACATCATTCCATGTGTCCCTGTGTCTCCTACGCTCCCTATGTTCCCTGCTCGATAATTAAAGACTCTTTGTTGAACGAATTCCTGCGTCTCCTCGTTCCATGCTCTTTGTGAATTGTGACAATACACCTATATGTCACTCTTTTTTCTCACATAAAATATTTTAAACTCAGTTCAATATTTCATGTCCATTCATTCATTTATATGGCAAGATAATATACATTAATACATATTAAAATATAATAATATAATACAATATTCCTTAATGCGCTCCACTCATGATACAATCATTTAAACTCAAATCAATATTTCATGTCCATGTATTTAATTATTTATTTGGCACATTAATGTACAGTATACATAATGCACATTAAAATATAATATAATATAATATAATATAATTTTCCTTGACACTCTGCACTCTTTTATACTAACATTATAATAACTTTTAAAAAATCAATATTTCATGTCCATTTATTTATTTATCTATTTGACAAGATAATGTACAGTATACATAATGCACATTATACTATAAAATATATTACATTATTATAATACAATATTAATAAGTAACACTTGAATACTAGCCGAATGTAAGGTTTTTGAGTATTGTTTTTTTTTTTTTTTTTGAAACTGGACATACTGTATATGCGTTTAAGTTAAACGAGCACTAATTGTCGAAGGCCACTGAAGTGTATTTGCCCTGAGCTCATGGGGGACAAGATTGAATGTCAGTTTATTTAATTATTTATATGGCAAGATATTATAAAGCATAAATACGCATTATAATACAATAGGCTATAATAGGCTATAATATAATATAATAGTATAATATAAGTATAATATGATATAATATGTTCCATGACACTCTACACTCAGATTACAATGACTTTTAGTGATCAATATTTCATGTACATTTATTTATTTACCTATTTGACAAGATACTGTACAGTATACTTAATACACATTATACTATAAAATATATTTCATTCACATTAGACTATAAAACATATTACATTATTATAATGTAATATTAATAAGTAACACTTGAATACTAGCCGAATGCAGGCTAAGGTTTTTGAGTAATCTGTTTTTATGAAACTGGACATAAATGCGCTAAAGTTAAACGAGCACTAATTGTCGAAGAAGTCAAAAGTCAAAGTCTGCTTTGTTGTCAATTCTGCCACATGTACAGCACATACAGAGAATTGAAACTGCGTCAGACCCTTGGTGCATACAGATAACACTAACACTAACGATAGAATGTAAAACTACAAATAAATACAGAAGAAGGCCACTGAAGTGTTTTTGCCCTGAGCTCATGGGGGGCAGATGCCACACAAAGGTTCTTTGTTGCGCTCGTCCAATCACACACACCGGAGGACAGATCATGCGAAGAGGGCGGATCTTGCGTTTGGATGCGTTCGGTGCGCGATCGCCGGTGCAAACGGCTCGCTGAGGGACCAAGCCTTCGCTACTTAGGGGTTATTTATGAGCTAGTGCGCGGCCGCTGGGTGGGATAGGCTCAGCAGCATCCCTGATGTGAGAACAGCGGGATTCAAGCATGGATACGCGGGCCACACCTGTGCGCCAGCTGCGTTACCTGCGGACCTGTTGGAGACCACCGGGCACATACGCGCAGATCTGGGCATCCTGCAGCGCGCCGATGGCGTTGTGACCACCGGGTTCGACAAAGACCTTATGGGGCCCCTTGCGCATCATCGCGCCCGCTGGATTATCATAGCTCGGATTCGGAGTGGGTTCCGTTCAGACCGGATTTACACCGAACCTCAGCGTGTGTGAGTGTGATTTTGAGACAAAGAAGACCCTCCGCGCAAACCGACGCGCTATGGATGCGGTTCAGCTGGATGGGCTCAACCCACCACCGGCGGAGAACGGCAGTGTGTCGCAGTCTGAGCCGCACAAGCGGCTCTCGCAGGTGGACACGGTGGTTCTGCCGTTCCTCGGCGGGTTTGGGAGGTATCAGCGGCGCTTGGTGGCTCTAACGTGGATCCCGGCGTTCCTCATCTCGTTCAGCCAGTTCTCGGATCACTTTCTGCTCGGTCAACCGGACAGAAAGTGCGTCCGTCTGGATCAGAACAGAACGAGTTCGGCTCGGGAGATTTTCGATCTGATCACGACTGGGAACGACGCCGCCACCGAGGCCAGCAACGTAACGGCGTGCATGTGCTCTGAGTGGAGATTTGAGCTGCAGTCGGGACTGCAGCAGAATGTAGTCACCAAGGTAAGATGCTCTGATGGATGCCCTTGGAAAGGATTCCCTCCGGCGGATGGAAAGCTACCATTTAAAGGAATAGTTCATTTAAAAATGAAAATTCCGTCATCGGTTAGAATCGGTCGTATTTACTCGCACTCGCGTCCTTCTAAACCCGTACGACTTTGTTTTTACCCCTGGAATGCGAAAAAAGAGGTTTAACCGAATGTTTACGCTGCTCTTTTCTGTACAATGGAAGTGGATGGGGACTGGGGCGGTTGAGCCGCGAAAACGCTGCCGAGAGGAAGATTGTTAGCTCAAATTTAGCTCAGTTTATCGCACAACCGAAGTCCATTTATGCATTGGTAAATTGTAATTATGGCATGAAATGTCATAATTCTGACATACAAATAGCCTACATAATAGGAAAAAAGTAGAAATTACGAGAAAAAAAAAAGTCAAAATTATGACATAGTGCCACTAAATCATAATTCTGATGAGTCAAAATTATGCCCTTGGAAAGGATTCCCTCCGGTTGATGGAAAGCTACCGTTCACCTAAAAATGAAAATTCAGAATCGGTTGTATTTATTCACCCTCATGTCCTTCTAAACCCTTACGACTTTCTTTTTACCAAAAAAAGAGGTTTAACCGAATATTTACGCTGCCCTTTTCTGTACAATGGAAGTGGACCCTGATAGCACACATACATCACGGAGACAACTATTTAACATCTGCATTTACATCTGTAAGACATATTTTTTAGAGTTTTTGCTCATCTGCAATGTCTATTGGATGTTCTCTATCAGATGTTAAATAGACGTATATTAGATGTCTTTTAGATGTTTATGATTTAGAATGTATGTAAAACTGACATCTGAAAGACGTCTGTCAGACGTTTGTACCCAGCAGATGGTTTCCAGATCAAGAGATCTTTAACAGACATCTTGCAGATGTATCTGTGCTATCCAGGGATGGGGACTGGGGCGGTTGAGCTGCGAAAATGCTGCAGAGAGGAAGATTGTTAGCTCAAATTTAGGTCTGTTTATCGCACAACCGAATTTTAGATGGAAGCTGAATGAATAATGAATGTCATAATTCTGACATACAAATACATAATAGGTAAAAAGCTGAAATTATGATATAATGACATACTAAATCATAATTCTGACGAGTCAAAATTATGACATACTAAGTCAGTCCTTGCCCTTGGAAAGGATTCCCTCCGGCGGATGGAAAGCTACCATTTAAAGGAATAGTTCACCTAAAAATGAAAATTCCATCATCGGTCAGAATCAGTCGTATTTATTCACCCTCGTGTCCTTCTAAATCCATACGACTTTCTTTTTACCCCTGGAATGTGACGAGAGGAACACTGCCGAGAGGAAGATTGTTAGCTCAAATTTAGGCCTGTTTATCGCACAACCGAATTTTTTATAGAAGCCCATTCATGCTTTGGTATGTTGTACTTATGGCATGAAATGTCATAATTCTGACGTACAAATACATAATAGATAAAAAGTCGAAATTATGACATAATGACACTAAATCATAATTCTGATGAGTCAAAATTATGACATACTAAGTCAATTATGACAAAAGACTTAAACTTTGCCATAATTATGACTTATCATAATTATTACGTCTAAAGTATGTCTCAATTGTGACTTTTTATGTCAAAATTATGACTTTTCAATCTCCTAATTTTGACTTTTTAATGTAATAATTTCTACTTTTTCTAATAATGTTGACTTTGTTTTATGATATTTTATGCAATAATTTTTGACTTTATATCTCATGATTTTGACCATCTCATAATTGTCAATTATGAGATAAAAGTCAAAATTATAAAGAGTCTTTGTCATAATTAATGTCATAATTATAAAACAAAGGGGATATGTTTCATTTAATCTCATAATCAAGACCGAAACAAGCTTCCATCATTTTATGACATTACTTTTATGTGTTCTTTCTTTATTTCTTTTTTTCGCTCTCTCTCTCTCTCTCTCTTTTTTTTTTTTGTTATTTTGGAGCTTGACAGCATCAGGCCACAAACATACATATGCAAGTACTTGGCAATACATTGCAAATGAGCGAGCCAATTGAACATATTTAACATGCATCTTGTTGGTCTAGAGTGATAGACCTCAGTACTCAATACAGTTTTCCAATGATAAACTTATAAAAGACGGCAGGATTTAAATTTTGTGTGCGAACTATTGCTTCAATTTCTTGTACAGAGAAATCTATGCAATGCACAGGGAAAATAAAGGATCTAAAATGATTGATGGATGCATACTGCATGCTGTGCATGATGTGTTTACTAGGAAACCATCTCCTCCTGATGAGAAATCACATGAAATCACATAAAAGTCATTCATTTTAGGCCTTACCAAGCATGCACTGAAATGACTGAAGATGCACGTTGAATCTGTAAACGTTTAGCATGAAATCAGCTGATTATTTGATGCACTTTGCAGATTTACATTTAATTAGCAAGGTTTTACTCAATACTGCGTTGGATCAAGGAATTGAAAGGTTGCGTTGATCGCTGATGGTTATGTAAATGAGGTATTTAACCAGCAGTGTCAATGGGTTTGTGAGCACTTCACCTACAGTATGCATATCAGGCTGATAATTCAATGTCACACCCTCCAGACTGGAGCAGATAACGTACAGAGAGATAACGCTGAGGCCCGACAGCTAATGTCAGCACGCTTACTCTTATAATCTGAAAAAACAGTTTGTCAGATTGCAAAAACAGTTTTAAAGTCACAATCATCCTGTGAAACTCTTGTGAGATTTGCATTTGTGCTGCTGAGACTCATAAACATCTATGAATGCCGCATGTGAATCTCACACAGAACTAGTTCCAGTAAAGGCTTTTATCATATTATTATCTCACACATTTCCTTTCAGAGCTCAATGCACATTTCGGTTTGCACAGAACTTTGCTACTTCATATGGAAGCCTGTTTCTGCCATGGGATAAAAGAAAAAAAAGGTAATTGTGACTTTTTATCTCACAAGTCAGACTTGAGAAACATTTATTAATTGTGAGATATAAACTCAGAATTGCTTAAACACCAAATAAACGTATAAATGATGCATGTAATTCTCATGCCGAACTAGTTCCTATAAAGTCTTTTATCACATTATTATCTCAGAATTATCACAGAATTGTGGGATCTAAACAATTAAAATTGCAAGATATAAATTCAGAATTGCAATGCAAGCTCAGAATTGCAAGATATAAACTCAGAATTGTGATATAAACTAAGAATTTCAATATAAACTGAGAATTTACAATACAAACTCAGAATTGCAAGATATAAACTCAAAATTGCAAGCTATAAACTCAGAATTGTGATATAAACTCAGAATTGCGATATAAACTCAGAATTGCAAGATATAAACTCAAAATTGTGATATAAACTCAGAATTGCGATATAAACTCAGAATTGCAGGATATAAAGTCAGAATTGCAAGATATAAACTCAGAATTGTGATATAAACTGAGAATTTCAATATAAACTCAGAATTTACAATACAAACTCAGAATTGCAAGATATAAACTCAAAATTGTGATATAAACTCAGAATTGCGATAAAAACTCAGAATTGCGATATAAACTCAGAATTTACGAGATATAAACTCAAAATTTGCAAGATACAACTCAGAATTGTGATATAAACTCAGAATTTAAGATACAAACTCAGAATTGTGAGATATAAACTCAGAATTGCGAGATATTAACACAAAATTGCAAGATATAAACTCAGAATTGTGATATAAACTCAGAATTGCGATATAAACTCAGAAATGCGAGATATAAACTCAAAATGGCAAGATATAAACTCAGAATTGTGATATAAAATCAGAATTGCTAAATAAACTCAAATTACGAGATATAAACGAGATATATAACTCATATTTATGATATAAACTCATAAACTTGCGAGTTTACATCTTAAAATTGCAAGTTAACATCTTACTATTCTGACTTTTTTCTTCCAATTGTGTTTATTTTTCAATATTCCGATATCTTACAATTCTGACTTTATATCTCAGAATTGTGACTTTTTTTAGAATTGTGAGGAAAAAAAAGCCTGAATTGTAATATAAAAATTTGCAATTATATTTTTACTTTTTGGAAACAAGCTTACGTAAGTTCAGTCCTAACAAACACACGCATTCCTCCAGACTCAGTGTTTTATCATTGAGTCTGAGATAAAGCCCTGCGTTCCTGTCTGGATGTTTTTCTCAGAGTCTTTGGTCCAATAGCCGAACGCCTGATGTCCTGCTGACCTGCAGTGTGTGTGTGTGACCTTTCTCACACCGATAGCCTAGTGTCTTCACTGAGTGTGTTAAAGAGCTTCATTCATGCCGCTGGCCGCGCAAACAAATGCTAATGAAGCATTCTGACGATGTGACAACTCTGCAGGAGAGAGGATATCTGTTCACTTCTAGCTTTAATCAAGTTTATTGGTCATTGTAAACTCGGCAGTGCAATTTCTAATGAAATTTGTCATCGTAATTGTCATGTTTCAGTGCTGCAAACACAATGTTCTTGTGGAGTGAGTCATGCAAGAGTTTTGTTGAAGGAATTTTGTATTTTAGGCCCTGTTTCTTTTGTGCTTGTATACTTAGTGCATAAACTTGGGTTTTCTCTTTCTTTTCTAATTTCTTTTCCATCTGAAAAGAAATTAGAAATTAAGAAAATTTTGCATTAAGAAAAAAAACCCTATTTGTTGCATTGTGACATGTATTTTCATGATATTTGTGTACATTTAAACACCAAATGTTTATTATTGTAATGCACCTAGTTTTTTTTTTGTTTAATTCTAATTCTGATTCATTGCAATTCACAAATTGTTTTTACTATATTACAATAATATACTCTATACAAGAATGTAAATCAGCTTAAATTAAAATATAAATTTTACCATCATACTTATTATATATAGTTTCAATAAATGCATTTAATTTTACACATTACAGTAATAAAAATATATTTTGTTGTGATAAATAGTGGTAAGAAATGTGCTTAACTGACATAAAAATATTATTAAAATTCACTGATTTACAAATTGGTTTTACTGTATTACAGTAAAGTACTCCAGTACAATAATTTAAATATATATATATATATATATACACACATAACAAATATTATTATCATGTATAAGTATTATATAGCTAAAATGTATGCATTTATTTTTACACATTGCAATAATAAAAATAGTTTTTAATGATAATAAGTGGTGAGAAATGTGCTTAAAATGAAAATATCAAAAAATCAAACATCTTTTTATATATATATATATATGTATAAACAAATATATATATATAAACAAATATATATATATATATATATATATATATATATATATATATATTTGTTTTTAGGGTGAAATATTACTGCATTTTTTTCTATTTCTCGTTACTGTATTTCACAAACTGCTTTTACTGTATTACAATAAAAAATATATATATAATGCACAAATTTAAATACACTCAAAATACATATAAAAAATACTACCATCATGCATAAATATTTTCAAATTTCAATAAATGCATTTTTTACCTAATGCAATTTGGACTTGTTTTGTGATGATAATTAGTAAGGACTAATGTGCTTAATTGACATGAAAATAATATCACAAAAGTTTGTTTTTTAGGTTTTTTAACAGGTTACATCATATTTGGTAATAAACTTGTTAAAGGGGTCCTATTATGCTTTTTCACTTTTTGAATTTTAGTCAGTGTGTAGTGTGTATGTTTGGGCATAAAAAAAGATCTACAAAGTTACAAATCTCGAAGTCCACTCCAAAGGGAGATATTTCGTTTTTAAAAAATCCCTATACAAGGACTACAACTAACGGCTCGTTTGGACTACAAAGTTGTTTTCCTGTATTTGTGACATCACAAATTGGCCCATTAGAATATCATTAACATAAATCCTGCCTCCGGAAATTCAAATGCACGTTTCAAAATTGAAACCCAGTGCTGGTGTTTTTATATCACTGTATTTCTGAAGGAAACTGACTGTCTTCAGAAAATTTTGGATGTCATTTTCATTTCATCTTGCATGTAATGTCTGATAAAGCAGTGTTTGTGAGCGGAGCTCTGCTTTGTGTACAGCGTTACCGGGGAAACCTCGCTTTCTCACACTCCAACAGCGCCTCCTGCTGGCAGAGAATTAATTCGCTTTTAGTCATTCTGCCTAGCTGTTCACCAATCACAACACACTGGGACAGCTAACCAATCACAACACATTTCGTTTTTCGGAAGGCGGCCCTTCATCAAACCCGTAACTAATCGAGCCGTTTGTGTCAGGCTGGGGAGAATGGTATTGTAATAATGTAAATTATGTGAAAAATAATGCGTTTTTCGAACCACCAGGCATGAGAGCATGTTCTAGTACACCCCTAAAACGAAATCAAGACTTTGTAAAAGAGCATAATAGGACCTCTTTAAAGTTAGTTTCATATGGGCCTGTTTAAAGGGGTCATCGGATGCAACATGCACTTTTACAAGTTGTTTGAACATAAATGTGTGTTGGCAGTGTGTGTACACATCCACCCTATAATGATAAAGATCTACCCAGTGTTTTTTTTTTAATCTCGTTAAATCATTTCTCAAATCGAGCCGATCTCATGACATCACACAGACCCAGGCCCCTCCCACGATAGTTTGATTGACAGTAGCGTTTTACCTTAGACCCGCCCTGAGTGAGCTGTCATCAGTCTGCCATTGTTTCGACGCCGGAGCAGATGTAGATAAGAATGACTCCTAACCGATTGAGGTGTTTTGTTGTTGGATGTAATAATGAACAGAGCAGTCGTCATTTACTCCTGACATCTAAGCCACTGAAGACACAGTGGATTACCTTTGTTTTTGAAGGGAATGCATCCTCCGATCTGCCTAAATGTGTCTATGTTCGCACGAATCATTCGTGATCTAGCCTCATCTACAGAAGAAGTGAGGTTCTTTTATGAATCTTTGCAAATCGCCTTTCCTAATAATGTGCTAGTTATCAAGTTTCGCAGCTGAAGTTTACAGTCTGCTCGTCACTTCACGGAAGAGAGGGGCGGGGTCAGCAGAGCTCATTAGCATTTAAAGGAACATGGACTAAAACAGCTTGCTGAAAACAGAGCAGACTTTGACAGGGTAAAAAGGGTGTTGTTTTACACTAGCATTGAGAAATTTTAACCAAAGTATGTTTTCATTAAGACCCTAAAAATTCATATCAACTTGTGGAAAATGGGCATCCGATGACCCCTTTAATTATTTAGAGAAAGCCAGTGCTATAGAGTGTATTGTAGGTATGTGAATCTGTTTGTGTTGCAGTGGGCGCTGGTGTGTGACGGTGAGTGGAAGGTTCACATCGCTAAGTTCTCTCTGCTGGTGGGCTCTATCTTTGGTTACCTGCTGATGGGAGCGATGGCAGACTGGTACGTCAGAGACACAGAGACACACTCGCGTCTGTGATGTTGCGCTGGTTCTCTGACAGTGTTTTTTGTCTCAGGTTGGGCCGTATCCCCGTGCTGCTGGTGTCTGTGCTGTCTGTGCTGGTGTTCGGTTTGGCCGTGGCCTTCTCCGTGGATATGGCAATGTTCAGCACGCTGCGCTTTTTCGAAGGCTTCTGTCTGGCGGCGATCAGACTCTCGCTTTACGTCCTGAGTGAGTCTGACTCTCTTTCCTCCTCTGTTTTCTGCAGTTTGAGGTTGTAACAATCTTTGCAGCCTCCTGATTTTATTGAAACGACTGACTGAATGTACACAAGTCCATCCTGCAATCACATTTCACAGAACGATGTTTAAATATACAGTTTGATTTGACTTACAAACTTTTTCGTCCAGTTCTCATCAAGTAAAAAGAGGAATGTCGAGGAACCTTAGAACTTGTACAGGTCAGATTTCACCCCCAAATCAAAAAAATCAAAAGAAAGACAGGGAATTATGGTTAGCTTGAAGAAAACTACAAGTATTTTTGAGAACATCAATAATTTAACATTTTTTCCTGACCTTTTTTTCATAAGTTTTCGTTTTAATTTCATTACTTCTGATTATATATATCACTATTTGTTAGAGTGCTAGATTTTTATAAAAATAAAAAATGATGCAAATAAAAAAAAACTACGTGAAATAAAAATGCTAATTTTTAGTATATTTATATTTTTCAAAAAGAGAAGAGAATATAAATAGTTTTCTCTATTTATTGTACTGCTAATTGTAATATATAAAATATAAATACTTTTTTATACTACATTTAAAACAAAAATATATATATATAAAAAATCATAATACTACAATTAGAATAACCATTGAGAATAGGAATTGCAAAAATCTCAAAATATCATACATATTCTTTTGATTTTATAGTTAACTATGGCATGTTTTCATGAGAGTCGCTGCGAGCCCAGTCTCTCGTTTAAGCAGACGCTTTAATTTATGTGATCTGTTTAATTCTCTGTGTGCTTTAGAAAGCGGTTTTCTGATGAGCAGACATTAAGTGATGCTGATTAAGTAGCTTTTTCAGAGGCGGGGAAAGCTGTGTGTGTGTGTGTGTGTGTGTGTGTGTGTTTAATGGCCAGAACACCTCCGAGTTCATTAATTTGCTCTAATGGAGCCACTTTCTGCTTCGCTCAGACTCATATGACATTTGAAGTCTGATGCTTTACAGTGCTCAGTTTTCTCAAAAGCCGTCGTCATGATTTACAGTGAGTGAAAAACAGCCATAACATTAACTAGAGCTTCACTTTCATAAAAGAATAAAATACGGCCTTTTATTACTGCTGTTTGCCAAATCAATCATCACCATTTTCACCTGCTGGACCATAAAATGCTTTTTTAAAAATAGAAAAATGCAGTATTTCACTCTGACAGAATTAGTTTTGGCTCAGAAAGCTGTTGTGTTTATTATAAAAAATGATCAGCATCTCTTCTTGGTTTAATATCCGCTCACGAGATGACAAATTGATCCACTGGGACCTGTTTGGAGCAGTTAATCACACATGAATAGAGTCGAGGGATCACGTTACGCTGCGGTCTGAACTCTGAACTCCATTTCATTCACTGTGTGTGATTGTCAAAGTCTCTCTGAAGCGGATCGATTTCTGTCTGAGGTGAGGAGAGGAGGAATTTGGAGACACTGACTAACTAAATGTTTTCTGCTCACCAAGGCTGCATTTAGTTGATTAAAAATACAGTAGAATTCTAAAATATTTTTATTATTTAATATAGCTGTTTTTATGTGAATGCGTTGTAAAATGTAATTTATTCCTGTGATCAAAACTGAATTTTCAGGATCATTACGCCAGTCCTCAGTGTCATGTGATCCTTCAGATCCTCCAGTCCACTGGGTGGCGCTGTGTACAGCTCAAAAACTAAACAAACGATCATAAAATCTTCTTTGTGTGCAATATTGGCTCAAAAAGTATGTAGGAGTGTGTGCTTAAAATACATGAGAAACAACAGCCCAGTGTTTTTGGCATACATAAGATAACACAAGATTTGGGATTCACTCTCCCTAATCTTATAGGATAGTGTATTTAAACATTATTAAGTCACAATACATTTTCTTAAGAGGAAAATACCTTAAGTTATTATTTTTCTTTTTTTTTTAATGGTTAAATGACATTTTAGCAATAAAAAAAAAGCGTAATTACTTTTTTAGGCATCCCCTAAAATTTAATTTAAATTTAATAATTCTAATGAATTGAAATCAGGAAATGTATAAAGTTATACAACAGCTTATTAAAAGTTATTTAAACAACAATTACAATTTTAGGGCCCTTTGAAAGAACTTTTATTTTTCTCAAATTCCATGCATTTCATTTATATTTTTTTCTGGATTTGGTTTTAATGGTCACATTAAATTTTAGCAATAAAAAAAAACTTTTAATTGAATTGAAATTAACTGATTTAATTGAAATTAGGAAACCTATACAATTTAACAAATGTTTATTAAATAAATTAAATAAATTACAATTTTGGGGCCCTATGAAATCCATTTTATCCCCATTTTATCCATTTTATTTTTTTTTTGTTTAGATTCGTTTAATTAAATTCTAGTAATCAAACACATGTCTAACTAATTGAAATCAGATACAATTTAACAACAGTTTATTAAAAGTGTAACAACAATTACATTTTAGTGCCCTATGAAATCCATTTTATATTTTTAATTTTTTAAAAAATAATTTTGTTTTAGTAGTTAAATTAAATTTTATTAATAAAAACATGTCTAATTAATTGAAATCAGGAAACTTAAATGATTTAACAACAGTTTATTAAGCTACAATTACAATTATAGGGCCCTACATCCTTAAAAATAAAGGTTCCAAAAGGGTGTTTTTGCAGTGATGCCATAGAAGAACCATTTTTGGTTCCCCAAAGAACCTTTCAGTGAACAGTTCTTAAAAGTACCATTTTGAAGAACATTTTAAAAATCTAAAGAACCTTTTTCGACTATAAAGAACCTTTTCTGCATTTAAAAGGTTCCATGGATGTTCAAGGTTCTTCATGGAACCATTGATGCCAATAAAGAACCTTTATTTTTAAGAGTCTATGAAATTCTGTCTTTTTAATTTAGTTTTAATGGTTAAATACAAATTTAGTAATCATGTCTAATTTTATTATTAAAACAATGTTTAATTAACTGATATCAGGAGCCTTATTCACTTTAACAACAATTTATTAAAAGTAACAGCAGTTAAAATTTTAGAGCCCTCTGGAAATCATTTTGTTTTTCCCAAATTGTTTTGTTTTTTCTTTTTTCTTGATTCGGTTTCAGTGGTTTAATTAGGTTGTGATAATGAAAGAGCGTGTCTAATGGTGGTGATTTGCTCAGGGATTGAGTTGTGTTTGCCGGCGTGGCGTTTCTCCATGACCATGATCGCCAGCCTGATCATCGTGGGGGGTCAGCTGCTGATGCCCGGTCTGGCGGCGCTGTGCCGTGATTGGCAGATCCTGCAGATCGTCATCATCGCCCCGTTTGTGCTCATGCTGCCCTACGTCTGGTAAGACGCTCAATAAAACAATACTGATGCATGAGACACACACCACTAGAAAAGCACTTGTGAAATGCATGGGAACACAATCCTGTTTACAAGCTGAACTACTCGTTTGCTTTGGTGAATTTTACCATGTTTGTGGCCTATTAAATATTTTAACAGCAAGTAAAGTAGATATCCTCATGCAAAACTGTATTCTAGTTTGTTTTCTGCACTGCAAAAAAAGAAAGGCTTATCTTACTTAGTATTTTTGTCTTGTTTCTAGTCAAAATATTTAAGAATTCTTAAATTAAGATGCATTTACTTGGTAAGCAAAATGACATAAGATATTGTTTCTAAGCAAAAAAAAAAAAAAAAAAAAGCTAAATTAAGTGCATTTTGCTTAAAACAAGTAAAATTATTTGCTAGTGCATGGGGTAAGTAAAATTCTCTTGTTTTAAGAATATTTTACTTACCCAACTGGCAGATAATTGTACTTGTTTTAAGCAAAATGCACTTAATTTAGGTTTTTTATTTTTTTATTATTATTATTATTATTTTGCTTAGAAACAATATCTTATGTCATTTTGCTTACCAAGTAAATGCATCTTAATTTAAGAATTTTTAGATATTTTGACTAGAAACAAGACAAAAATACTAAGATAAGCCTTTTTTGCAGCGTGGCTGTGAAATAATTATTACTTTTGGACGGACAGATATTTTGACCACATTTCCTGTTTTCTGTAACTGTTTGCATAAAAATCATTTTTGCACCGATTCATTATTCTAGTCTATAATCTATTTCACATTTAATCATCTCGAAACAACAAATAAAAACAAGGCAAACTGTGATTGATCGCTTTAGATGTCAGTCTCTTTGTGTCTGCACTGCAAAAAATGATTTTCATACTCAGTATTTCGGTCTTGTTTGCCAGTACAAACATCTAAACATTGTTAAATCAAGATACATTTACTTGAGAAGCAGAATTACATAAGATATTAAGTCTTGTTTTCTCAAAAATGAACCAAAATTAAGTTTATTTAGTGCTTTTACAGATATTTTTCTTTGTTTTAATTGTAAACTCAGTGTAGATAATTTTTTAAGATCTGTTTTATTTTTATTTTTTCCCAAATTCCTTTTATATTCCATTTGAATGTTTCTGGATTTTTCTGGATGTTTCTGGAAATTGTCTAATTATTTGAAATCATGAAACATACACATACACAATTTGACAAAAATATATTTAAAGTTGAATAAAAATGTACTTTTTAGTGCCCTGTGAATTCTGTTTAATTTTTTCCAAGTTCAGTTGTTTTCCATTTTAATTTTTCTGGATTCTGTTTTAATGGTTTTATTAAACTGTAATAATCAAAAATATGTTTATTCAATTGAATGTTAATTTAAACACTCATTGCAACAGTTGTCAGAGATTTTTTGTATTATTTTCTAATTGTTTATTTTTTTTGTTCATTATGATATGCAGTTGTTATATAAACTCTGTTCGTAGTGCTGTGAAACAACTAATCGCATCCAAAATAAAAGTTTTTGTTTACATAATATATGTGTGTATATTTATTATGTATATATAAATACACACACATACAATATATATTTTGAAAATATTTACATATATTTACATGTATATATTTATATTCATATAATTTATATTATATATAAATATATTTAATATATAAATATATCATATTTTTCTGAAATATATACATGCATGTATGTGTATTTATATATACATATAACAAATACAGTATACACAGTACACACATATTATATTAACAAAAACGTTTATTTTGGATGCGATTAATCGCGATTAATGGTTTACAGCACTACCTCTTTTGTTTATAAAAATGAGGGACAATAAAAAAGCATTCATAAAAAGCACGTCTAATCAATTGAATTCATAAATCTTCAGCTATTTAATTTATTACATTTTTTTACACTATAGATTTTTCCTTTCTTCGCAAATTCTGTTGTTCATGTGTTTTTGTTTTTTTTGGAAAAATGAAGTAATTTTCCTTCTGAAGTAAATGTATCTTGATTTAAGAATTTTTTAGAAGTTTGTACTGGAAAACAAGACAATTTTCTTTTTCTTTTTTTCTTTTTCTTTTTTTGCGATGTAAAGTCCTTGCACACTGACTCCGAAATTTTCATGTGTTTTTTTTTTTGTTTGTTTTTTTCGTATCATCATCCTTTCCTATCAAAATGCTTGCTACGGATGCGAAAACGCAGAAAATCGAACCTGATCCGTTTTTTTTATGACAGACGAAAGTTTCGGAGGCAGTGTGTAAACGTGACTGACACAACATGAGGTCGTATTTATTTTTTAACGTGCGAAAATTTCGGACTCAGTGTGCAGTGACCTTAAGTGGTCAGTTTGTGGGCAGAATAAGCAGCTTTCTGCGCTGTTTCTCTGCTCAGGATGTTTCCGGAGTCTCTGCGCTGGCTGTTGGTCACTCAGCATTATCAAAGAGCCAAGCGACAGATGTACCGCATCGCCCATAGCAACAGCGTCGACACGGCAACCGACGCCAGCGGCATCCTGTCAGGTGAGCACCGCTGTGAGTGATTTACCTGCAGCCCGAGGAGGAGGATGATGATGATGATGATGATGATGATGATGACGATGGTGTTGCAGAGCTGGAGACTGAACTGCAGCAGAAGCCGAAGACGTTCTGCGTGACGCAGCTCACCGGCACCAGAAACCTGTGGAAGAACACCGTGGTTCTGTGCGTTAACTCGTGAGTGCTGCTTCACCGCATAGAGTTCACATTAGATTTCACTAGTACTGGCTTTATCTGTCAGTGCCTTTTAGCAGGTAAGTAGAACATTTCTAAATTTAAAACGTGCTTTCACTAAACTTGCAGTTGCAATGCATCTTAAGCATTACAAGCAGTGTTTGCTCAAATTTAGGAAATAATTTGTCATTTAGATCAGAGGTTTTCCATCTTTTAGAATCCATAGGCTACCAAATATGATCGTAATTATTCATGCAAAGAACCCCCATCTGAAAATTTAAAAGGCATCCATATAGTTTCTTCTATAAAGAACCAATTTTTACAGAGAAAAAAAATACTACTACAGATTATCTGAAATACTATTTGGAAAATGTTTAGTTTCTTTAAAGGTACATTATTGTATTTTTTTCTTCTCATAGAACAGTACTGTTAGATGTATTATTTATTTACTTATTTATTTTAAGCTAATTTTTATTAATTATTTTAAATTGAATTTATATATTTATTTTAATGCAATTAATATTTTATATTAATCTTTATATCAATGAAATTTTTATGTATTTATTTGTTTAAAATTAAATTAAAATAAAATAAACAAATACATAAATTTGATTCAGATTAAAAACTTTGATTAAAATATATAAAAAAGCATAAAAATAGATTAAAATAAATACATAAAAATAAATTAAAATGAAAAATAAATCACAGTAAATAAATAAAGGCATACATAAAAATTAAAATATATAAATGTAAATTACATCAAAATACATAAATTAAAAATGAGATTAAAATAAATGCATAAAAATTAGATTAAAATAAATAAATACATACAAATTTAAATGAAGAAATATAAATTACATTCAAATAAATACATAAAAAAATTTATCACAATGAATACATAAAAATTAGACTAAAATAAATACATAAATAAAATTAGATTAAAATAAATAAATAAATACATAAAAATTAAATTCAAATAAAAATATAATGAAGTAAATACATAAAATTAGATTAAAATAAGTAAATAAACAAATTAGACTAAAATAAATACATTAAAAATTATTAAAATAAATAAATAAAAATTCGATTAAAAATGATGAGCGAATGATTATGTTTGTTTTGTTTTGTCTGGACACTAATTCTCGCTCTCAGGTTGACGGGTTACGGCATCCATCACTGCTTTGCCCGCAGCGTTCTGGAGGGCAGCGCGTCTCACCTGCACTATTACGCGTTAGCGGTGATCGCCATCGCGTCCTGCATGGTGCTGTTTCCGGTGGTGGCCGGCTTCGGCCGAAGAGGAGGACTGCTCACCTTCATGATCATCACGGCTCTGGCCTCGCTGCTGCAGCTGGGATTGCTCAACCGTACGTACAGTACAGTACAGTACATCTCTGAACGCCTCTGAACACTTACTAACCGCTGTCTTCTCTCTCCTAATGCAGTGATCGGCAAGTACAGTCTATGGCACGATGCAGGTAATACAAAAATGTTATGCATTACATATTTTATTGTTGTGACAGAAGAGAATAAACAATGATAAAGTCAAATAATAAAATACATTTCAATAATCATGCACAGTTATTGCAGTGTTAATGCAATACTGTAGCTAACATGAAATTGCAATGAATACAGCATTAAATGTTAATTCTACGTTAATTTCTACTAATACATATGAAATATTTCAGGTATAAATGATACATAATATAAATTTTAATTTAATTATAGGTAATTTAAAATGTTACATATACATTAGGGAGGAACGTTTTTTTTTTTTTTTGTCATGCATAGTTAGAAAAAAAAAAAACACTTGATCAACACATTTAATCTAATTTACATTTATTTTTTATAAATTTTTTAGGTATGTATTTATTTTAATCAAACAAAAATTTGATTAAAATAAAAAATGTATTAAATACATACAAATTAGATTAAAATACAAAAGATTAAAATAAATACATACAAATTAGATTAAAATAATACAGAAATAAAACATTAGATTAAAATAAATAAATTTCAATAATACTTTTTAGTTTCTACTAATACAGTTTTAACATTCTGAGTTATAAATTATACATAATAATAAATTATATTTGTCAGAATTCTTAATAAAAGGTATAAAAAACATTCAAAATGTTTTGTTTTATTTTTAAACAAAAGGTACATTTATTATGGAAACAGGTGGAAACAGGCTACCATATATTATATTTTATATACATATTCTTTCCCAGTAGTGTTACATGTACATAGTACATTAGGAGATTTTCTTTTTTTTTCAAACCTATCAGTTATGACAACAATATTAGGGACACCAGTAAATTAAGTAATTGTGAATAATGTTGTGATTTTTATGTTCCTTTTTGAGGAAAGAAAATAAAATTCAGTTTATTTTTATGTGTGTAACGCTTTTCAAAAGCATCTTCACAGAATATCATCTTGTTATTGTTTATATCTTGCATTCATCAGATTAGGGCTAGATGATTATATAGTTATATTTTGTGATGAGATAATTAATCAAGAAGTTGAGTTTTGCTATATAGTAATATATATTGCTTTACAGGAGTGGGTAAATTTAGGTTATACTTATATATGCAACTTTATGAAAGAAGAATGGGCTTCATTTATGAAACATGAGCACATATGTGGCCCTGGACCACAGGGTCACATATGTGAATAAATAAGCTTTCCATTGATGTATGGTTTGTTATTTGGCTGAGATACAACTATTTGAAAATCTGGAATCTGAGGGTGCAAAAAAATCTAAATATTGAGAAAATCGCCTTTAAAGTTGTCCAAATGAAGTTCTTAGCAATGCATATTACTAATCAAACATGATGTTTTGATATATTTACGGTAGTAATTATATTTACTTAATATCCTAATGTTTTTTGGCATAAAAGAAAAATGGATAATTTTGACCCATACAATGTATTGTTGGCTATTGCTACAAATACACCTGTGCTACTTATGACTGCTTTTGTGCTCCAGGGTCACATATTTCTATGCAAAATAAATCACCCCATTTTTGCATAAATTGTGACAACGATTTGGATGCAGCAAGAATTCATTTAAAAACAATCTGCACTAGAACTTTCAGTGATTTATTGACGTTACTGTAGGTTTGGGAAACACTGGATATATATATATATATATATATATATATATATATATATATATATATATATATATATATATATATATTAATATATTGTCTATGTCGTCGTAGCTCTGCGGGACACGCTGAACCAGCGCTTCTCGTACGCGTTCTCCATCATCGGGATGTTCTCGTCTCATGCTGTCAGCACACTCAGCATCTTCTACTGCGCAGAGATCACGCCGACGGTCATCAGGTCAGCGCCTCTGTCCATCCATCTGTCCGTCTGTCAGAGACTCGAGTCTGATCTGAGGAATCCACAACACTTAACACTGAGCTCCCATTAGTCAACACTTGATTATTAGTTAAATAACCTTATTTAAACTAATTAAAATTAGTTTTAATACATTTAAATTTTTAATTTAATTTAAACTAATAAACTAATTCAATACAACAGTAAGTTGATTAAATTACAAAATTTAATAAACCAAGTTTAATAAACTAATTTAACAGTTATTTATTAGTTAATAAAAATTTGTGCTGTCAAACGAATCACGATTAATCGCATCCCAAATAAAAGTTTTTGTTTACATAATACAGTACCTTCCACTAATACTGGCACCCTTGATAAATATGAGCAAAGGTGGCTGTGAAAATAAATCTGCATTGTTTATCCTTTTGATCTTTCATTAAAAAAAATTCACAAAATTCTAATCTATCACTGAAGTAAAACAATTGAAAGTGGGGAGAAAATCTCATGATGAAATAAATGTTTTTCTCCAATGAATGTTGGCCACAATTATTGGCACCCCTAGAAATTCTTATGAGTAAAATATCTCCCTTACTTCATATTTACATTTTTTAGCACACCAGGGTGACTAGGAGCATGACATTGCCCAGCCATGACTTACTGTTCCACAGGATTATAAATATGAGGAACACAAAGGCCAAATTCCCTTAATCATCCATCACAAGGAGTAAAACCTAAGAATATAGTTCTGATGTGCAGAACAAGATTGTTGAGCTTCACAAAATGGAAAGTGGCTGTAAGAAAAGAGTTAAAGCATTGAAAATCCCCCATTTCCACCATCAGGGCAATAATTAAGAGGTTCCAATCAACTAAAGATGTTACAAATCTGCCTGGAAGAGGACTTGTGTCTATATCGTCTTAATGCACGCTGAGGAGGAGAGTTTGAGTGGACAAAGACTCTCCAAGGACCACAGGTGGAGAATGGTAGAGATTAGTTGAGTCTTGGAGTCAGAAACCTAAAAAAATATATATGAAACATCACCACATGTTGTTTGGGAAAATTCTCCTAGCTCATCAATAACAAACTCCAGCATATTCAGTTATCAGACACGACTGGAACTTCAAATGGCACTGGCTTCTCTGGTCAGATGAAACTGAAAAAAGAGCTTTTTGGCAGCAAACCCACCAGATGAGTTTAGAACAAACAGGGATAAAAAGTACCCCATGTCCACAGTTAAATATACTGCTGGATCTTTAATGTTGTGGGCCTGTTTTTCTACCAGAGGTCCTGGACGTCTTGTTCAGATGCATGGCATCATGGATTCTATCAAATACCAACAGATAAAAAATCTAAAGCTGACTGCCTCTGTTAGAAATCTTATAATGGGCCGTGTTTGGATCTTCCATCAGGACAATAATCCAAAACAAACATCAAAATCAACACAAAAATGAGTCACTGAACACAAAATGAATCTTTTACCATGGCTGTCCCAGTCCTCTGACCTGAAAATGAGTGAGGTGAACTGAAGAGAAGAAGTACTAACATGGAGCTGTGAATCTGAAGGATCTGGATGAAGAAAATGGTCTCTTATCAGGTGTTCTCCAAACTCTTCAGGCATTATAGGAGAAAACTCAGAGCTGTTATCTTGGGAAAAGGACGTTGCAATAATTGGGTGCCAATAATTGTGGCCAACATGAACTAGAGAAAGGATTTATTTCACAATGAGATTTTCTTCCCACTTTCAATTGTTTTACTTCAATGATAGCTTGGAATTTTGTGAATTTTTTTGAATGAAAGATAAAAAGGATAAACAATGCAGATTTATTTTCACAGCCGCCTTTGCTTATATTTATCAAGGGTGCCAATATTAGTGGAGGGGACTGTATATGTGTGTACTGTGTTTATTTATTATGTATATATAAATACACACACATTCATTGTATATTTTGAAAATATTTACGTGTATATACAATTATGTATTTATATTATTATATTTTATATTATATAAATATGTTTAATATATAAACATAACATACATGCATTTGTTTGTATTTATAATAAATATACACAGTACACATACATATATTATGTCGACAAAAACATATATTATAAAAACAAAAACTAATTGTTTGACAGCACTAATAAAAATACAACTGTTTTTTTTTGTTGTTTTATCTTAAGTCCATTAAATAATATTAACAGATATTGATTTTACTAATGTATTAGTCTGTGTTATTTTAGTATCATTAATATAATGCTATAGTATACTACATTAGTTTTCATTTTAATTTTAGATTATGTTTTAGTGATTATGTTGTTTTGTCAATTTTTAAATGTCTATTTTTATTCATTTGTATTTTAGTTTAGTTTAAGTTATTTGAGTTCTTCAAGTTAAACTAAATAGGAGAAATGTAGTTCCCCTTCTAGGGAACTCCATGCTGCGCCCCCTAGGGGGGCACTATGGGGAATGCAGTCTGCATGACCGGTGTCTGAAGCACGTGTGAAACCACGCCAGTCTGTTGGCCCACCTGGCCCATGACGTCAATAGGCAGGATTCCCGGAAGTATAAAAGGGCACCTGCCGAGTACGTCATCCTCTTTGCTGTCTTCAGGAGCCGTGAGTTTGGAGTGCAGTGTGTTACCATGTCTGTCAACCCAGGGGCAAGCGTCTGCGCCTCGTGGATCGGGTCCCGCTGCTGCTGAGGCACAGTGGAAACTCAGCTCGTGGGGATCGCAGGTTGAGCTCGCGGAAAAGCATGGATCTTTCAAAAACTTCTGCCGCGAGCTCTAGCACGCTGCGGGATCCAGACGCTCTGTCATTGGAGTCATCTGATCCTGATAACGCACTGCTGGGCTCTTCCTCTCGTAGTCACGAAAATTAAGAGGTTGATGTGGTTAGTGACGATGATGAGAGTGTGAGCACTGAGTCGTCATCAGCTATTCCCAGCCGCGCATACGGGGAAATGCTGAATGTGATGGGTCGTGCTTCTGAACGGCTCGATCTAGCGTGGACACATCAGAAGGCGAAGCCGGCTCGCGGCCAACTAAATAAGCGTTTTTTGGCCGGTCTTGATCGTCCAGCCCCCGGGAGTCTTCCGTTTCTCCCAGATCTCCATTCGGAGATATCCAAATCCTGGGGAAACTGTATTCCTTTCGGCTGCATGTTTATCAACACGCAGATTATGCGAATGTTGAGGGTGTGGCCGAGCGCGGATACGCGAGGATGCCCCCTGTCGAGCAGACGTTTGCGAGCTATCTCTCGCAGGGCGAGTCATCCTCTTTGAAGGCTCCTGCCTTGCCATCAGCAGCTCTTAAGACCACTTCACGCTTGAATGGCAGGGCGCATGTGGCAGCAGGTCAGGCTGGTGGTGCTCTGTACACCATGGCGGTGTTACAAGCCTAGGGCTGAGGCTCATAGACAAGATCAGAAATCCAGTGTTGCAAACCGTGCCCCTCCTCCCTCTAGGAGTTGGCGAGGAAAGGCTATCACTAACAAGGGAAGAGACGATCTCAGCAATGTGCTGAATAAGAGGCGCGACCGTCCTATGTGTCCTAAGCCTGGCACATCCTGATTCGCCCCCATATGTGTAGTAAGTAGGGTAGTAAGTAGATAGCCCACTCTCTGTGGTTTGGGCAGCTCTACAGGAGGGCTATATAGGCTAGCGGTGTGGGGTTTGGTAGCCTTTCCCAGTTACTTAGTTATCTGAAGATAACTATGTGCTTGCTCAGTGACTGCTCCCCTTCCGAGGGTTTGTAAGTAGTGGTCTCCTGTATATTTGCCTTTACTTTGCTATCTCCCCTGTTAGGGTGGTAAGTAGATAGCCCACTGTTTGTGGTCTGAGCAGCTCTGAGGGAAAGCTACCTAGTATCTGTTGGGAACTGGCATAAGTTTAGGACATCCATTGGTATAGTCCCTTTCTGACATGGCCACTTTCTGAGGAAAGGCTTGGAGTATGTATGTCGCTTCCGTGGTGCTCCTCCACCAGGTGGACATGCATGTGCCTCGGCACGGCTTGGCTGGATTGCGTTCCCCATAGTGCCCCCTAGGGTGCGCAGCGTGGAGTTCCCTAGAAGGGGAACGTCTCAGGTTACGCATGTAACCATGGTTCCCCGAGAGGGAACGAGACGCTGCGCCCCCTTGCCATGCCTTTGGCAAGACTGTTTACGTCTCCTTTAGACAGCTAAGTGGATGACATACTCGGCAGGTGCCCTTTTATACTTCCGGGAATCCCGCCTATGACATCATGGGCCAGGTGGGCCAACAGATTGGCATGGTTTCACACGTGCTTCAGACACCGGTCATGCAGACTGCATTCCCCATAGTGCCCCCTAGGGGGCGCAGCGTCTCGTTCCCTCTCGGGGAACCATGGTTACATGCGTAACCCGAGACGTTTTTGCTATTAACAATATAATTAGGTTTTGTTTTATAGTTTCTGCTTTCACATTAATTTTACTTAAAGCTTTAGTAATTTTGTTGCTTTTGTCATTTTTATTAGTTTTTTTTAAATGTCTATATTTTTTATTAATTTTTATTTGTTCATTTTACTTTTAGTTTGTTATTTTAGCATTTCAAGTTAAAATAAATAATTGCTATTTTTTCTATTGCTATTAATATTTTAAATGAAATTTTGCTATTAGTTTGCTTTCACTTTTTTGGTTACATTTTTAGTAATTTTTATTAGTTTTTTATGTCTGTATTTACTTACTTTTTATTTATTCCTTTTAGTTTGTTCAGCTTTAGTTATTATAATACCTCAAGTTAAACTAAACAAATGAGAAATGCAGTTCTTGTTATTAATTAAAAGAGTTTTTGTTAACATTTTAAATTATATTGTTATATTTTTTTGTTTAAAATACTAACCCTGGTTTTAGTAAATGTCGAAATTAACAAACTATATTTCATCATTAACTAATGTAAACAAATGAAACCTTAGTGTTACTGAGGATTCATTCATGTCTTTATACTTACAAGCTTGATTTTGCAAACACCAATAATTAAAGTAGTATTAACCTGATCGTTACTTGATGTTTTGACGGCTGTCTCTGGGTTTTGTCGTAACAGGGGTGGAGGTGTGGGTCTGGTCCTAGCGAGCGCGGGTTTCGGTATGCTAACGGCGCCGCTGATGGAGCTCCACAATCAGAAGGGTTTCTTCCTGCATCATGTGATCCTCACCTGCTGCACTCTGCTCTGCATCATTTGCATACCGTTGCTCCCGGAAACCGCCGGCCAACCGCTGCCCGAGTCTATCGCTGAGGGGGAGGGGCTTCTGCGGCGGCCCATCCTCCATGGAGAACAGCACCACCTACTGGCCAGAACCGAGGTCAGGGAGTATTCGCGCGTTCAGGACACGCCCCTTCACCAGGTCGTCAACCCCGGCAATGGCTCGGTGCCTAGCAACAGCACAGCCAATGGCGTGAGGACTTCATGATGCCATTGGCTAAGAGCGACCGAACGAAGAGCGATTGTCAAGAACGAGTTTCACTCATTGGTTTTTTAAAACTGGGAAATACGACTGGTGTCGTGGTAAAGTGTCAAACGCCTCATTAACCAGCATCGGTGAAAACTATTTTAACTTGCGTTCAGCGAAATGAGCTCTATTTTTAGAACGGCCACTACCGAATAACAACCTCATGGAGGAGTTTCACTGATTTGAATGTGTTTTTTTTGTATGTTTGGTATTTATTATAAGGACAGAATAACGTTGACAGTAAGAACCAGCAGACTTCATTCATGTACGGGAGATTGTTTCAACCACATTTTAAAGAGAATAAAAAAAGGTATTCGTGACTTTCTCTCACAGTCACACCAACTTTTTTTCTCGCAATTCTAAGAAAACAATGTGCAATTCTAAGTAAAAAACAAATTATTGTGGGATATAAACACTGAGAAATTTGGAGAAAAGTCAGAATCACAAGATATGAACAAAGAATAGCAAGATATAATAAACTCGTCATTCTGAGAAAAAAAGTCAGAATTTCAAAATATAAACTCAGAATCGCAAGATATAGACTCGTAATTCTTGGAAAAAAAAGTCTGAATCATAAGACAAAAACTGAGAATCGCAAGATTTAAAGTTGCAATTCTGAGAAGTCAAAATCACAAGTAAATTCACAATTTTGAGAAAAAGTCAGAATCGCACAATATAAATGGAGAATCACAAGATTTAATGCCGCAATTCAGAGGAAAGTCAGAATCGTAAAATTTAAAGTCGCAATTCTGAAAAAGCCAAAATGGCAAGATATAAACTTGCAATTGAGAAAAGTCAGAATCGCAATATAAAAACTGAGAATCGCAAGATTTAATGCTGCAATCCTGAGAAAAGTCAGAATTGCAAGATATAACTCAGAATTCTGAAAAAAAAGTTAGAATTTTGAGTTAAAAAGTCGCAATTAACTTTAGTAACTGAGTTTAGATCTCACAATTATGAGAAAAACTCAGAATTGTGAGTTTGTAAAGTCTGAATTATAAAGTCATAATTAAAGTCTAAATTATGAGATAAAATTGTAATTCAGGATAAAAAGTCAGAATTACGAGTTTATGTCTCATAAAGATTCCTCGCGAGGCTGTAAAAAAAAAGTTGCAATTACTTTTTTAAAAAAATTTTGATCCTGTGGTGGAAACAAGCTTCCATATTCATGACACAAAATTGTACAAAATATGTACACAAATTGTTTAGTAAACACTAATTCTTCTCATTCGTAGGAATGGTTGTCAAGCACAACAAATGCGTTTCATGAATGAAGTTCGCCACTCGTGTGCACCTCACTATGTTCAGGTTTTTTTAGTCTGTCTGTTTTGCACTAAAACTAGAAAAGCAATCACGAGTCGGCCAGATGAATCTGAACTGAACGTGTGTGAAAACATGACTGGACAGATGATGGCTGTAAAAAAAAATAAAAAAAACATAACAAAAACAACAGCACAACTGAATGGTCTGCTCTTAACCCTTGTGCGTCAATTTAAAAAAGTTACACAGAGGTCCTTAGAAGACAAAAAATGTAAAAAAAATAAAAAATAAAAAAAAATCATAAAAATATTAAATACTAGTGCTGTCAAACGATTAATTGCAATTAATCGCGATTAATCACATCCAAAATAAAAGTTCTTGTTTGCATAATATATGTGTGTGTTCTGTGTATATTTATTATGTATATATAAATACACACACATGCATGCAGATATTTAAAAAATATTTACAAGCATTTACATGTCTATATTTATATTCATGTAATTTATATTATAAATAAATGCATTTAATATATAAAAATAACATATTTATATATACAATATATACATTCATGTGTGTGTATTTATATATACATAATAAATATACACAGTACACATACATATATTATGCAAACAAAAACTTTTATTTTGGATGCGATTAATCGTTTGACAGCACTATTAAATACTAATATTTTTTCCGCTTTCACTGACGTAGGTCTTATCTTGATCAAAACTACCAAAAATTAAGTAATTTTCGTGATTTTAACCCTTTAAATGCTAGTTTGTTTATATAATGCCACTGTTGTTTTTAATGAAAGATGAAATTAATTTTCCTTATACTAAATACTAAGATTTTTTTTTTTTTTTTTTACAATCTTGGATATGTCAGTGATTAGCAAAAACGCATTATTTTGTGCAGTGTCAAAAACTTATAAATATAATTAAATTTAATTTTTTTTTTAGGCAGAAGCAGAAAATCAGGTGGAAAATCATAAGAAATTAAAGAATTTTAAAAACAGTAAAAATTGCCAACAGAGTGAAAGCCTATTAACAAAGAATGCATAATTGTATGCTTAAATAGCACTGGGATTAAATATTGCAGTTTTAATGGGTTTCAATTGGGACATTTTTTTCAATAAGGTCCTGAGTGCAGCTATTTTTGTACCTAGTATAAAATAGATTTATGAAAGGAAATGAGGGTTAAATATTAAGATTCTAATAAAAATACACATTTTTGACTAAATTTACACTGTTTGCATTAACACACTCAAAATGATCAAAAAAACAAAACAAAACAAAAAAAAAAAACATGAAAAAGACAAAGTCCCTAAGGACGTACAAGGGTTAACATGCAAATATTTATAAGCTCAATAACCACGGTTACAGGGGTGAAACCTGTCAGGAAAGTGTCATGGGACACATTTCACATCAAAAATAAAAAGAAATACAATATAGATGAAAAATAAATGATATTTTGCATCAAGAAAATGAAGCCTTTTAGATTTGAAATGCTAATAAGTAAAAATGTCATTTTGTTACAGTAATGAGAATTTAATGATAATCATTAGAATAATAAAACAAAAAGAACACAAGTATAATGTGCAGATGCATTATGATAATAAGATTTTTTTTTTTTATTGCATTGTGGTAATGAGATTTGGCAGGAGGGGAGAAAATGAAAATTATGTCACAGTGCAGAAACAGGCTTCATTTTATGAATTTATTTTTACTTTTGGTGTAAAATGTGACCCGGACATTCACTTGTTTCATAAATGTGAACTCGGGCTGACGTGGAGCACGACCACTAGAAGGGCTGCTGATTGTTTTCATGTATATTTAGCAATTATTATTATTATTATTATTATTAATGTGTAGAGTAGCAGTGGAGTAACTTGAACATCACAGAGCTCCTGTTTATCCTCGAACTACTGAATAAGAAACCAAATTAAGAACAAAAACAGTCTCTAACCGTATACCAGGACGTTAATGAAACACTTCAAGGTTTTAAACAGTGATTGCAGGTATTGTGTGTGTGTTTATACAGGATTCTGGGATATATATATATATCTCTGAATATAAGTTGTCATTTCACTTCTTAACGGCAGGAGTAATAGTGAATAATCAGAAATAAGCACAGAAAATAAACACTAAAGCACTCCATAATACTTCAAATACTGATTAAAGCAGATCGTAAGAGCACATATGAGTCAATCTCACAAAATAAACAACAATTCCAGGTCATATTTCACCCCAAAAATAACAAAAACAAATGGCCAAGTATATTTTTCTTAAAGAAAATTAAGCCTATTTTTAGGACTAAAAATATTATTTTAATGTGAAAAAAAAAAAATTTATTTAAATTTGTCAAGCACCCTTGTAGGTATGCATTACAAACAAAATAAAAAAATCTTAATTATGAATAAAAATATATTAAAAATTCTAAATAAAATGTGTCAAGATGCAATGAAATCTTAAGTATTTTTAAAATAAAAAATCATTTTGAATTTGGCATGAAACATGACCTGGACACGCATTAATGAGATTCGCTCAAACGCAGGAGACTGAAACATTGTAAAGCATCAGTGTATTTTTCTGTATTTGACTCTCACGTGTCATTTTGACGATTAAGATTAAATGAGAATTTCATACATGTTAATAGTCCATTTGAAGACATGGCACTTGTAAATAAATACCGTTTTTTAATACAGTATATTTTGTTGCTCATATTTTAATAACAGGGTTTTATGGAAGCTTGTTTCTGCTACGGAATAAACACTGCAACTTTCTCACAATTTTTAGTTAAGTTATAAACTCGTTGTTTATATTATGAGTTTATATCTCACAATACTGATGGAATAAAAAAAAAATTTTGAATTTTAAAAAAGTTAAGTTTTTTTATCTTACAATTCTGATTTTTTTTCTTGCAATTGTAACTTATAACTAATAACGTTTTTTCATTATTTTTCTATTAATTTTGATTTTTTATCTCAGAATTCAGACTTTTTTCTGGCAATTGTCACGTCATATCTTGTAATTCTGATTTTTCTCAGAATTGTGAGATAAAAATACATTTACCTTTTTTATTTTATATCCTATGGCAGAAACAAGCTTGCACAGAGTTTCCACACCTTGTGATCAATATATTTCTATGTCTTTTTGTCTTTTGTGAATACTCACACATAGCAATTTTTTCTATTACAGAATAGAAAAAATGATATTTTTATTGCATAAACTTTTAAGGATTGTATGTAATAATTACTTCCCATGACTTTTCAAGGTCTGGAAATTGAATGTTTGAAATCTCCCTCATATTTCCATGTTTTACAAAACCTAAAATAATTGAATTTAAAAAGAAATGACCAGTCCATTTTGTCTTTGCTATAACCTTCATAAATTTGGCTCATAACTGGATACGTACCACACAAAATAATATTGTTACAACTGAATATTTTTTGCTTTAGATTTATTGAGCTATGTACAAAAAAAGCAAACAGGTAAAAGAAAAAATATTTAAAACTTGTCAGGATGAAGCTCCATCTCCTTTTTGATTCTGTTCTCCACCAGCAGCGCTAGATTTGAGTCCGTCATGGGTAAATTGTAACTTACAAATACCTGTTTCTTTGTCTTCTTTGCTGAAAAGAAAGAGAAAAATAAATGCTAGAAACTAAGTGAACACTAGGTTTGTCAACATCGAATTCTTTTAGCAGCTCTGGCACAGTTTTGTTGTAAACATTCGGATTTGATGACATTACACGTCTCTGTAAATGACTGAACTAAACGGATCGATCGGTCTGATCAGTTAAAGCAGGTCTTACTGAGTCTCTGTGCAAGAGAGCTTGGTGTCGTGTCTGACGTGTCACCCAGAACCAGCGTGGACAGAGGCATTGAATCCTGGGAAAAAAAACAACAAACACAAAATATGAGCTGCAGGAAACACTTACTTTCATTTGTGAACCTTCAACTTTAAAATAGAACTAATTCGAGAGAATCTTATCATAACGTGTACTTTAAATCAATGACAATAACAAAATGATTGTTAACAAGACAAAAAATTTGTATTGCTTTAAATTAAAATGAAGTAGGTACTCCCAGCAACTGGTGTTATTGTAAAAAAAAAAAAATAAATAAAATAAATAAAGCTATCTGTTTTTGCTAATTGAAATAAAGCTGAAATAAAATATAAATATTAGATAAAAAAAAAAAAAATTCTATCTTGGCAAATCGCTAAAATGCGTAAGTTTAAGTTGAAGTATTAAAATGACCAAAACTAAAACTGAAATAGAAATAATTTAAAGCTAAATAGAAATACAAAAATGACCAAAAAAAGACTAAATTTGTGTAGTTAACTAAAACTATTGATTTGTTAACTGAAATAAAGCTAAAACTAACTATTGATTTGATAATTGAAATAAAGATAAAACTAATTATAAATATTACATTAAAACTTGAAACAATTAGAAATGTTGCCTTGGCAAAAACTGAAATAATTATGTTTAAATTGAAGTATTAAAATAACTAAACCTAAACTAATAAAAATAAATTAAAGCTAAAGATAAAAGTTACAAAAGCATAAAATTAAATAATGAAACTTGTGTTGTTATTGTTAACTAAAACAAAAACCATTATTTTAAAAATATAATCAAATATAATTATCATATGAAAAAAAAACTTGCTTGTTAAAGTATTAAAATTATTAAAACTAAAAATGAAATTAATTCAATCTAAATATAAAACTGACAAAGGCATATAATCAACAGAAGTGGACAGTAGTGAAGTATTTTTACTTTACTCAAGTAAATTTAAAAAGTATCTGTAGTTTATCAGAGTGTTTTTCTTTGGAAAACTTTTACTTCACTACATTCCAAAGCATAATCTCATACATTTTACTGCACTATATTAAAGTTGTTGTTGTTGTTTTTTACCTTTAATACTTAAGAACATTAAAAATGTAGTACCTTCTTGTACTTAAGTAAAACTTTGAGTTACTTTTACTTGAGTAAAATAAAGAAAGTACTAGATTTCTAATGTATTAAATGATATTCAATATGAAAAGTAGTGCAGTAATATGTAATGTAAAAGTAATGTAATGTAAAAAAATGTACTTTTTATTATTGTATTAATCCACGTTTTAAAACATGAATTAAATAAACCGCTTTAAATTTGTTTTTTTTATTTATGCATTTAAAATTATTTTTAAATTTATTGTTTTATTGATTTATTAAACTACATTTAAAAACACGAATCAAATAAACATCTTTAAATATGAGAATTAATTTGTCCATTTAAAAAGTGATTTATTTATATACATTTTTATGTTTGAATTATTAAATTAATAAATTGATTCTTCATTTTATTTTAAGTGGCACTCATGGTCCTCCATACAGTAAAAATAGCAATATTATGCTTTGGAATGTTGTGAAGTAAACGTTTTCTAAAGAAAAACACTGATAAAGTACAGACACTTGAAAAATGTACTTTTAAAGCAGAACAAAAATACTTCACTACTGTCTGCCTCTGACAATAAAATGAACAAAACTTAAACAAAAATTAAAATCAAACTGAAAATACAATAATGAAAGCTAATTCAAAATATTAATATACACTAATAAATAAATAATAATAATAATAATCAACAAATAATAAACAAAAACTCTGCCCAGTACACCCACTGATTTACCAAAAGTTTACCATGATAAACATACACTAACAATATAAACTAACCAAAAAGTACCATGTTACGACATGTAAACACAATGGTATACGAGTATGATTATGATGGGAATTATATATGTATGCAGACATATGCAGGACTCACATATTTACTGTTGACGGCCAGGGCCAGATTGGACAGAACCGGGCTAGTCCCGATCCAGAGGAAGAACCCGCCGCTCAGCTTCATCACATGGAAACGAACGAGCTGCTCCAGAATCTTCTCCGAGAAATCATGCACCGTGATGGGCTCCACAGGGGCCTGAGCGCCGCAGTCGCCGTTTAGCACAGCCTCCATCCCGAACACACTTCACACACCGCTCAGTGAACGCAGAAAGCTCAAAACGAAAGTAAAAACACGCATCTCTTCCTCACTTCCGCTCGCCGAGAGACTGCAGCGCCACCGGCCCTGACAACAACACCGTGATGTGTTTTATTTTACAGTTTTTCTGTCGCTTTGGTGCATTTCTCGAATCATCCTTAGGGCCATTCCACCGAAAGGGTGCCATTTGCTTCCAAAACTCTTCAAAAATAAATAAATAAATAAATTAAATTAAAAAAACAAAAACAACAACAAAAAAAAAATCATTTTCCATCTTTTTTAAAGACTGAATCTAGTAATACACATATTTAACTATTCAAAATCTGTATTGGTCCATCTCAGGTAACTTTATTTAATTTTTAAGTGGAAGACGGATGCATTTTTCTCAGTCCTGTTACCAAAACTCTAATGTCTTTTAAAAAGCATGTTTAAAATTATGTCAACAAATTCCTTCATTTC
>CM077240.1:33053590-33141090 GCA_039654775.1 Spinibarbus caldwelli
AAAAATAATTTCTGAAGGATTTTAAACATTATATTTAATGTTAAAATGTAGAGTTAGACACTGGGGACATGTACAAATGCTATATTTTCAGTGTTTTAGGTCGTTTTTAATATATATTTTTTTAATTATATATTTTAAATTTGCAGTTAGATTAAATGTGCAGGACACTTTGCTTAATAATAAAATGTATTTTATAGTTAAATTTTATGCATGTTTATGCATGTACCTATAATGTCTTGGGGACAGAAATGGCACCCATTCGGTGGAATGGCCCCTTAATATTTGCAAAGAAGTATGTGCATTTCTCAAAACAATTTTTGTACAAACAGCACCACACAATAGATTACCTGCAAAAGCCTATAACTTACTCAAAATCTTTAGTTCATTGCTCAAAAGTAAGTATTTATGTCAATGAACATATCACTGCCATCAGAATGAAAAGTCCTTGTGTCATTGTTCACAAACAAGATGGTCAAAATGCTTAGTCCATGTTGTGAATATAACAGTGCACTCTGTTAGTATTACCTGATGTAAACTATGGCAACAGTTTGGATGACAGTTACTGTACTGAATGCAGAAAGGCTGAGCTTCTTATGTATGCCATATATCCATTTCAAAAGTACAAATTTACACATTACTGTATGTGGGGTATGATTAAAAGAGATTGGATACACTGTAAAAAAATAACAATTAAATAAAAAAATTAAAAATTCCGTAAACTTTACGGTAAAAAAACGGCACATGTGTAGTTGCCGGAATTCTACCGTAAAAAATACGGTAGCAACATTTTAGGTTTTACGGTTTTAACTCAAATTTAGTTAAAATACTGTAATTTCATTAACTGATATAATGTTAATATACCAACCTATTGAAGTACTGAAATCTGTTTTGTACCTTTGAAATACACTGATAACCACCAAATGCAGGTGGTGATGAGAAAAGTCACATGATGAACCAATGCCCATCACAAGCAGCTTTTTAAATAATAACATATATAGAAGGTGCACAGTGTCATTCACACAAACACTAAACACCATCATGGTGAGACTCATTAAACTGAAATATGCAATTAAACATTCATTTAACACATTAGATGTTACATACAACCCTAATAAACATAACTGATAAGAAAAAAAACTGAGAAGAAATATAGTTATTTCAAAGAGAAAAAACATCAAATTCAAATAAAATTTGAAATGTAACACAGGGAATTCTGGGAATGTCAATTTACGGGTTTTCTCTGTAAATTTTACATTCTTTTTCACCTTCAAAAACGGTAAAAATTGTCTGAAATGTCTAATACAGTTTTTCACCGTATATATTAGGGGAACTTACCGTTAACCATTTAACAGGTTTTTACTGTAGCATTTTCACAGTTTTTTTTTTTACCATTAAAATCACGGTCAGTTTTTACAGTGTAGGATTCACAGTTACACTTGAGCTATTTCAGAGAACTAGTTTATCATTAGTTGATCTACATTCTCTTCACTAGTGAAAGCCAATATTCAGCTGCACAATTCATGGGAAATTTACAAAAAGTCTAATAGAAATGTGTAGAAAATATGCTTGACCGTTTATGACAACCAGATCAACCATTCTGCTTTTATTGACTTATACAATGAACTAATGACTATATGTTTTGAGGGGTAAGACTGTTGCACAGAGAACTATATAATACATTTTGAGCAACATGACAATAGTAACTGATAATGTATAGGAAACCACAGACAAATGTACATAATCAATTGCATAAATGTACCAAAGCAATCACAACTTGTTCAAAAGAATGAGAAACTGCTTTTATGGTGTGCACAAGTGTCTAGATGATGTGGAGGTTGAACAAGTAGTTTTGAGAATTTCATTTCTGATTTGAGAAATGCACCAAAGCGACTGAGAAAAACTGTAAGACATGCATTTTCATTCAAATATAAACACTGAACATTGCAATTATGCATATAATAATGAAAATATATCAAATAAATACTTAAGAAAGCTCATGCTGTTTTTTTACCATACAATGAAAGTGAATAGTGACTGACGTTATTGAGCTCCAAAAATTACAAAAAAGCAGCAAAAATATTAGAAAGTAGTCCATATTATTCAAACACTATATAACAAACACGCTGGAATAATATTATTATGATTTGTGTGTGAATACTAACTAAAATCTTGCTCTCTCAGCCTCTTCAAATCATCATTGCATGATTACTAACAAATTCATATATCATGGTACTGTAAGGTAACAAAATCAAACAATTCAGAGTGATTTTGAATATAAATAAGATGAAAAAGAAAATTAATAATTAAAATTATGCAAATTGCTATAATAAAAATACCCTAAACACATTTAAAATATATTATTATTTATATAATTATGAGACAGATGGGACAGATGAGACATGTGTGTTTATCCGGTGCAGAGTGACTGATGAAGGAATGCTGCCATCAAAGGCTTTGAGTGAGTACACTACTGCTGTGGTCTCTTCATCCTCAGTGAGCTCAGAGCCAGCGAGAACATCTATAGAAAAAGACCAAAAGACACTGAGGATGTGATTTTGCTCAAGTTTGTTCTGCTGGTTTCTATTCATTCAACATCAGTCAAAATGGAGCCCGAGTTTCAGAAACTTCAAAAGCATCATCAAATAATGAAACTTCTGAAAGTCAGAATCCATTGACTGATGTTGTATGAACAGACAGATAGACAGATAGACAGACAGACAGACAGACAGACAGATAGACAGACAGACAGACAGACAGACAGACAGACAGACAGACAGACAGACAGATAGACAGACAGACAGAGAGACAGATAGATAGATAGATAGATAGATAGATAGATAGATAGATAGATAGATAGATAGACAGACAGATTCAACTTTATTGTCATTGTGCAGAGTACAGAGCCAATGAAATGCAGTTAGAATCTAACCATATAAATGTATACCTTACTCTACAAACTGCAAGTAATGAGGTAGAGAAACAGAGAACAGCTCAATGCAAATTACTGTAAATATAACATAAGGTGCAAAAGAACAAGTATAACACAGAAGGTGCATTATACAGAGTGAGGTAATGTATAATAATGTATAATGTATAATATATAATGTAATGAGTTAGTGTATATATTTGAATGGCTAGTGACCATAACAGTGCAAATGGCAACCAGCAGAACAAACTTGACCAAAATCACCTTTGGTGTTCAGAAAAAAAAAACAAATAAAAACACGAATTGGACAGCGTGGAGGCGAGTAAATAATGACTGGATTTATATGTTTGGGTGAACTAACCCTTTAAACTCCCCAAATAGAAATTATATGAAATATATGTATGCATTTACAGGTGCATCTCAGTAAATTAGAATGTTGTGGAAAAGTTAATTTATTTCAGTAATTCAACTGAAATTGTGAAACTCGTGCATTAAATAAATTCAATGCACACAGACTGAAGTAGTTTAAGTCTTTGTGTCATGAATCCTGTCCGTGATCTTTCACCTGCTCACCACCAGAGGCCGCCTTCCAATTACATAGACATTCACACCACACAGACTGTTACATGCCACTCCATCAAAGACTTAATTTCCCATAATCCTTTGCCCAGTCTCATCAGCACTCACTGTTTTCACCTGTGTCTCATTTACCCTGTCTGCTCACTCTATATAAGCCTGGTTTAGTTTGTTATTCTTTGCGAAGTCTTGTTAGTTGTTACACTGCATTTCTGAGCATTCTCCCTGGATTTATGTCTTTTGGTTTTTTGATCTCTTGCCTGTTTTTTGGATTTACCCTTTGCCTGAGTTTCCTGCTTTGTTTATTGTTTGGATTGCCTGCCTGTGTTTTGACCTGTTGCCTGTGTTTTGGATCACGTCTCTGATTTGTCCCAATAAAGCTGCATTTGGATATCCAACCTGTCAAGTCTCAGAGCAGTTTGTGACAGAAGACTTCGCCATTTACAGATCCAGCAGCTGAGTGTCATCCTGATCACCATGGATCCAGTTAACTGGTTATTGTGTCTACGTCAGAGGGATTTATCGATAGAGGACTATGTACAGCAGTTTTGTGAGTTATCCTATCATGTACCCTTCGAAGAAGTTGTGCTTAAGGACTTTTTTCGTTTTGGACTTAATGAGCCTATTAAATCATGGTTCCCTGAAGGAAAGTTCAATTGTAGTTTAAAGGACTTTATGGACTATGCACTAATTTTGAGCGGCTCTGTGTTCACTGTGGATGTCGTTGAGGAGGAACATGGCACCACACCAGAGTCTGTTCACATAATGGCTGCCGGACAAGAGCCTCTCTGCAAGATGGCTGCCAACACAGAAACTTTCCACAAAATGGCTGCCTTTCCTGAGTCTCATCCCATCATGGCCACTCTTCATGAGCCAAGACAATTCACAGTTGATCTTAAAGAACCAAGTCAAGTCACGTCTGAACTTCCAGAGCCTCACCATGTCTCGTCTGATCTTCCAGAGCCTCGCCATGTCTCGTCTGATCTGCCAGAGTCTCTTCACGTCACAGCTGATCTGCCAGAGTCTCTTCACGTCACAGCTGATCTGCCAGAGTCTCTTCACGTCACAGCTGATCTGCCAGAGTCTCGTCACGTCTCCACTGATCTGCCAGAGTCTCGTCACGTCTCCGCTGATCTTCCAGAGTCTCTTCACATCACCGCTGACCATCCAGAGTCTTGTGACGTCCTGTCCGTTACATCCAGATATTCAAGGTCAGTGCTTCGATTTTCCCAGTCTGATGTCTAGTGTGAGGGATGTACCGCTGGTGTCTGCACGCGCAGCTGGTATCCCCAAATCCACTCACTCCAACCCTTCTGTCCCTGAACTAATTACCCTGTCTGAAGCGCTTCCCATGATGGGGATCGCTTTGTTGCGTCTGGGCTGTGTACACCACCACCGAACTGCCTGAGGTGGCGGCGTCCACTGAGATGTCTCCAGAGGTGGCGGCTGACGCTGCAGCACCTCCTGAAGCGGCGGTGCTCTCTTTAATTCCTCGCATGGTGGTGGCGCCCAGTAATGCACTCGCAACCTGTCATGTCACGGTCAAAGGTACCATTGATGAACTCTCTGCATTTGTTGAAATTCCCTATGGTACCACTGTGGAACCTCCGGAGGTGGTGGCATCCGCTGCAGAACCTCTGGAGGTGTCAGTGGTATCCACCTGTGAATTCTCGCCCTGTCCTGTCACGGCTAATGAGGCCATCTGTGAACTCTCGCCCTGTCCTGTCACGGCTAATGAGGCCGTCTGTGAACTCTCGCCCTGTCCTGTCACGGCTAATGAGGCCGTCTGTGAACTCTCGCCCTGTCCTGTCATGGCTAATGAGGCCGTCTGTGAACTCTCGCCCTGTCCTTTCACGGCCACAGAGGCCACTCTTGAACTGTTGTCCTGCCCTGAATCAGCCGAGGAGGCTGGTTATGAACTTTCGTCCTGTCTTGAACTGGCCATGGAGGTCAATTATGAACCATTTTCCTGTCCTGACCCAGCCGAAGAGGCTGCCTTTGAACTATTAGTCCCGTCAGTCACTGAAATGTCTGTTATAGCACAAGGGTCTGCCTTGGAACTTTCTATCCTGCCTGTCATAAATCCTGGTACTAAGAGACCACTCAATATCTGCCCCGTTAACTCTGTCAATGATAATATAACCACTCATAAACTACCTGCCAGCTCTGTTTCTCTAAATGTGTCTAATGTTAAGTCACCTGTCTGTTCCCTTTCTAGTAATGTGTCTGTCGTGCCAGTTTTTAATCAATGAATCTGATTATGAACTGTTAGTCTACCCGGTATCAGTCCATGAGTTGTTTGTCAGTTTAATTCCAGTCAATGCTCTGTCTGTCTCGAGTGTCTCAGTTTTCCCTAGGTCCCAGTCCCTGCCATGGTCTTCAGGTCTGTCTGCCCCGCTCTGGTGGTCTTCTGTTCCGTCTGCTCCGCCGTGGTGGCCTGCTATCTGGCTCTGGTGGTCTTCTGGCCCGTCTGTACCATCTGCTCCGCCCTGGTGGGCTCCTGCTCTGTCTGCTCCGCCCTGGTGGGCTCCTGCTCTGTCTGCTCCGCCCTGGTGGGCTCCTGCTTTGTGTGCTCCGCCCTGGTGGGCTCCTGCTCTGTCTGCTCCTCCCTGGTGGGCTCCTGCTCTGTCTGCTCTGCCGTGGTGGGCTCCTGCTCTGTCTGCTCCGCTCTGGTGGGCTTCTGCTCTGCCGTGGAGGGCTTCTGCTCCATCTGCTCCACCCTTGTGGGCTTCTGCTCCGCCGTGGGGATCTTTGGACCTGTCTGCTCTGCTGTGGTGGTCCCCAACTCCACTAGTACTGCCGGCTCCATCCTGGTTCCCTGTTCTGTCGGTCTTGCCTCAGTCTCAAGGTCTTAGACTTCCACATGGACCAGGCCCTCCATCTCTCTCTCTGTTCCGCCTCCGCTCCACCGCCCTCCTGCTTTGTACTGTGTTTGGAGTGTCTGGAAGCCACTCTTTGGGGGGAGGCTCTGTCATGAATCCTGTCCGTGATCTTTCACCTGCTCACCACCAGAGGCCGCCTTCCAATTACATAGACATTCACACCACACTGACTGTTACATGCCACTCCATCAAAGACTTAATTTCCCATAATCCTTTGCCCAGTCTCATCAGCACTCACTGTTTTCACCTGTGTCTCATTTACCCTGTCTGCTCACTCTATATAAGCCTGGTTTAGTTTGTTATTCTTTGCGAAGTCTTGTTAGTTGTTACACTGCATTTCTGAGCATTCTCCCTGGATTTATGTCTCTTGGTTTTTTGATCTCTTGCCTGTTTTTTGGATTTACCCTTTGCCTGAGTTTGCTGCTTTGTTTATTGTTTGGATTGCCTGCCTGTGTTTTGACCTGTTGCCTGTATTTTGGATCACGTCTCTGATTTGTCCCAATAAAGCTGCATTTGGATCTCCAACCTGTCAAGTCTCAGAGCAGTTCGTGACACTTTGGTTCTTTTAATTGTGATGATTTTGGCTCACATTTAACAAAAACCCACCAATTCACTATCTCAACAAATTAGAATACTTCATAAGACCAATAATAAAAAAAAAAAAACATTTTTAGTGAATTGTTGGCCTTCTGGAAAGTATGTTCATTTACTGTATATGTACTCAATACTTGGTAGGGGCTCCTTTTGCTTTAATTACTGCCTCAATTTGGCGTGGCATGGAGGTGATCAGTTTGTGGCACTGCTGATGTGGTATGGAAGCCCAGGTTTCTTTGACAGTGGCCTTCAGCTCATCTGCATTTTTTTTGGTCTCTTGTTTCTCATTTTCCTCTTTACAATAGCCCATAGATTCTCTATGGGGTTCAGGTCTGGTAAGTTTGCTGGCCAGTCAAGCACACCAACACCATGGTCATTTAACCAACTGCTTTTGGCAGTGTGGGCAGGTGCCAAATCCTGCTGGAAAATGAAATCAGTATCTTTAAAAAGCTGGTCAGCAGAAGGAAGCATGAAGTTCTCCAAAATTTCTTGGTAAACGGTTGCAGTGACTTTGGTTTTCAAAAAACACAATGGACCAACACCAGCAGATGACATTGCACCCCAAATCATCACAGACTGTGGAAACTTAACACTGGACTTCAAGCAACTTGGGCTATGAGCTTCTCCACCCTTCCTCCAGACTCTAGGACCTTGGTTTCCAAATGAAATACAAAACTTGCTCTCATCTGAAAAGAGGACTTTGGACCACTGGGCAACAGTCCAGTTCTTCTTCTCCTTAGCCCAGGTAAGACACCTCTGACGTTGTCTGTGGTTCAGGAGTGGCTTAACAAGAGGAATACGACAACTGTAGCCAAATTCCTTGACACGTCTGTGTGTGGTGGCTCTTGATGCCTTGACCCCAGTCTCAGTCCATTCCTTGTGAAGTTCACCCAAATTCTTGAATCGATTTTGCTTGACAATCCTCATAAGGCTGCGGTTCTCTCTGTTGGTTGTGCATCTTTTTCTTCCACACTTTTTCCTTCCACTCAACATTCTGTTAACATGCTTGGATACAGCACTCTGTGAACAGACAGCTTCTTTGGCAATGAATGTTTGTGGCTTACCCTCCTTGTGAAGGGTGTCAATGATTGTCTTCTGGACAACTGTCAGATCAGCAGTCTTCCCCATGATTGTGTAGCCTAGTGAACCAAACTGAGAGACCATTTTGAAGGCTCAGGAAACCTTTGCAGGTGTTTTGAGTTGATTCAGCTGATTGGCATGTCACCATATTCTAATTTGTTGAGATAGTGAATTGGTGGGTTTTTGTTAAATGTGAGCCAAAATCATCACAATTTAAAGAACCAAAGACTTAAACTACTTCAGTCTGTGTGCATTGAATTTATTTAATACACAAGTTTCACAATTTGAGTTGAATTACTGAAATACAGTAAATGAACTTTTCCATGACATTCTAATTTATTGAGATGCATCTGTATATTATAGTTGTACATTGAAGAAAAAACTTTAAGAAATAAGCAGCTTTATTGAGCGTTTGTGCCCAAGACACAAAAAAGGATTTACAAAAATCACATTTACATTTATGCATTTGGCAAATGCTTTCACGCAACGTGACTTACAGTGCTCTTATTACCACAAAAAATAAAATAAATAAATAATAATAATAATAATTTTTTTATTTAATATTTTTATATATAATTATTGGTCAGCATTTATCATTATCATTGTAAGTGTTGGGGTGGGCTAGCAATGCATTCTGGGGTAATCTTAATTTTTAATACATTTTTCGAGTGTAAAATCAACAGTCGTCTCCAAAGGCGAGATCTTCCAGCAGCTGATCAACGTCTCCTTTGTGCAGATATTACAAACATTGCAAATGCTGAGGAAAACTGTACTAAGTTGTGGAGTTACTGATGCTATGAGGTGTTAGTGCACCTGTCCCTCTTATCTCCTTTTTATTATTATTACTGCAGAATGTATAATTACATACAAGCTCAGGGAAAGATGGTTTTATCTTTAACAATGAACAATCATAATGACAAAAAATAGAAAACATAAATACAATGGGTTTGCATACATCATAGTATGAGATTATAGGCTATAGGCCTACACAGAAAAAAGGCACAATGACAAGGTTAAATATCTTCGAAAAATCATAATATTCATATAATCATAATGCATTGCATTTTTTGTTGTTGTTATTTATAAGCCTGAGGGATGAAACAAGAGAGTTAAATTCAACAAGAAAAAGAGGAAAACAAAGGAGATTTAATTTGGTTTTGCTTATGGATGAAAGATTTTGCACATAAAATAAAGAAACTGACAACATATTCAAGAGATAACAATTTTGGGTTTTCGTAATAAAAATAATATTTTAAAGGATTAATTTGTGGCTCATATTAAAAATATAAAAATTTAAATCAACCCGAAATGTATTGGTCATATTAATCACAATAAAAGGGCAGCTGTTTCTTCAACAAGACCACAAAATGAGCAAATTTCATCATCATAAATATATTTAGACAGATTAATTAAACCTGTCGCTCATATCTTTTAAGTTGTTGCGCTTGTTATTAGATCACATGATAACGTCTACGTGGATCGCATTCATACTTAACGAGATTTGGCTGTAGATTACGGGAAACACTTTTTGACTTTCACAAATTGTGTAAATCCACATGGGGTTCAGAGTATAATTTTTTATCCACGGTAATTTCACACTTGTCTAATACAAACATATCGCTTTGTTTCATAATTACAGTGTATACGTTTTTCTTTATTTACCCTCAGAAATTGGAAGTGAAATGTGACAACATGCCCCGTAGGTGGGGTACACTGTAACATCTGAGGGGCACGTTGTAACATGACCATATGACAGCTTAAAATGTTTTCTGATCTCATGAAAAAAACATACAAGACATACTAAAATATTTTGTCAATAAAATAATATAATTATTTATTTCAAATAAAATAATGGCGATTTTTAAGAATTAAAAATAATCTGATTTTGGAGTTTGACAATGAACACATTGCAACTATGCTTGGGACGGCCCACATAAACGAGCTCATTGAAATTAAGTACCTACTCAATGAGTCATAGTAGGCTATGCGGGTTCGGAGGTATGCAGCACTGTGTAGGGACCATGTCAGTGGGAACACAGTTGATGACGGAGCTGATGATCTGAATCAGGTGTGTTGAATCAGAGAGCGGGGGTCACGTTGGTCTATATAATCCCACACATGGCGGCCGTAGTGAATGCTTACAGGAGGACATTTTAGGAGGATTTATCCTGTGGAAACAGCTGACAGAGGTATGAGAAAACGCTTCACAATTTCATTCATTATTGACATTCATTTCTTTAAAGGTTATAACTTGAAAAGTTTGGTAAGCAGAGGCGGACAGTAACTAAGTACATTTACTTGAGTATTGTACTTAAGTACACTTTTTGAATATCTGTACTTTACTTGAGTATTATTTTTTCTGGAAACTTATGTCTTTAACTTCACTACATTTGAAAGACAAATATTGTACTTTTCTCTCCACTACATTTCTATCAAGGTCTTCGAAGTAGAAAGTCGTTACTATGTAGCAGCTTTAGTGGGTGTCAGTGGGTGATTTTTTTTTTCTTCTCTAAAACGTGACTTTCTTTTTTTCAGACAGTTTATCAGTAATCACTCTTGTAGGACTTCATGAAGTGAATTCCCAGCATTTTTTAACACTGACCAGTTGCAAATGTGATATTTATTTACAACAATTTAATAATAAGAAGTTAATAATGTGGTATATATTAGACACAATGTTGTCTGATTTTGCTAAATTGTGTTTTGCTAAATTGTGTTGAAATTATTACCTATAAAGCCACAGAATGAATGAATGATGGATTTATATAGCACTTTATTGTGTATTGCCGTACACCCAAAGCGCATTACAATCATGTAGGGGGTCTCTCCAGAACCACCACCAGTGTGCAGCATCCACCTGATGATGCGACAGCAGCCACAGGACAACGGCGCCAGTGCGCTCACCACACACCAGCTACAGGTGGAGAGGAGAGAGAGACATAGAGCCAATCAAGTGGATGGAGATTATTAGGAGGCCATGATTGACAAGGGCCAGTGGAGGGAATTTGGCCAGGACACCGGGGTTACACTCCTACTCTTTACGAGAAGTGTCATGGGATTTTTAGTGCCCACAGAATGTCAACACCTTGGTTTACCGTCTCATCCGAAAGACGGTGCTTTCTGACAGTATAGCGTCCCCGTCACTATACTGGGGCGTTAGGACCCACACAGACCACAGGGTGAGCACCCCCTGCTGGCCTCACTAACACAGAAGAACTGTTGTGCGTCTCTTAATAAAACACAGGTGTTGGACTTGAAGCAGCACTACACAGACCATCAAAGTACTGCGAGAGCGATTAGAGAGCATTTTTGAAATTTTTGTTTTGATGTCAAATAAGTCTTGCTGTTTTGCTTTTTTGTTAAAGCAGTGTTTCTTTTGTAAAGTTATACAGCTACAGTTGTGTTGCTGGGTTTTAAAGCAGGTTTGATTTTTTTTTTCTTCCTTATCACTCTGTATTTACAGCAATTTCACTGTCCACTCTGTTCAAATGTGGATGAATGGCTACACATAGATGTGTGCACACACTGTCAGAGCTGTGTGAGATCACTACCATCCTGCTTTTGTGGGGTGGGTATGGGTGTTAAATTTGTGTTTAACACCCATACCCATACCCACTACTCGCGCCAATCTACTGTATGCCTCCTGCAATGCTTTTTCCTTCAGTTATCACTCTTAACTTCACTAAACACCCCCGATCAGATGTTGGTTGTTGTGATTCATGTCTCTGCGGACTCTCGAATCTTGATCAGCTGGAACTTCACCTGGAAGAAAAACCTGACGTCAGACTATTGAAGAGGGTCAAACAGTCTTTAGAAGACCACACACCATCATCAGCAGCATTTACCTGCAGCTTCTCCCCAGATGTGTTAGTCTCAGAAATCAGAAGTGCAGATTTGTGTTTGGACTGCTGGCAAAGACCATCTCTGACTCGTCTCTTCCTCACGACGGCGACACCAACGACGTCAAAAAACCCCTGATGCTTTTTATTTTAACTGATTAAATATTAACACAATACATGCATTTTCTTTGAAATATAAATGAACATTGCAACTATGCATACAATAAAAAAAACAAAACCGTAAAGCTCACTCTGTTTTTACTATACAATGAAAGGTGCCGATGAGATCCAAAAGTGACAAAAGCACAAATTATTATAAAAATAGTCCATATTACGCAAACGCTATATAACATTCTGGAGTATTATGATTTGTGAAAGGAAAATGGGCTTAAATATTGCTCCCAGCCCCTTCAAATAATGATGCATGATTAAAAATAAATTCATATACCATAAGTAAGGTAACAAATTCAGAACGATTTCAAATATAGAATAAGATGAAAATAAAATTAAGCAAATTATGCTAATTGTTATGGTAAAATATCCTAAACACATTTAGAATTATATACACACGTGGTCAGAATTGTTGGTACCCTTGGTAAATATGATCAAAGAAGGCTGTGAAAATAAATGTGCATTGTTAATCCTTTTGATCTTTTATTTAAAAAAAAAAAGACAAAAATCTAACCTTTCATTGGAGAATAAGAATTTAAAATGGGGGAAAATATCATTATGAAATGTTTTTTCTCTAATACACATTGGACACAATTATTGGTACCCCTAGAAATTCTTATGAGTAAAATATATCTGAAATATATTCCCATTCATATTCACAATTTTGAGCACACCAGCGTGATTATAAACATGAAATTATCCAGCCATGCCTTCCTGTTTCACAGAAATATAAATAGGAGGGAAAACAAAACAAAGGCCAAATTCCCTTAATCATCCATCACAATGAGAAAAACCAAAGAATATATTTCTGATGTGCAGCAAAAGATAATTGAGCTTCACAAATTAGAAGTGGCTTTAAGAAAAGAGCTAGAGCAGTGAAAACTCCCATTTCCACCATCAGGGCAATAATTAAGAATTTCCAATCAACATAAAATGTTAGGAAACTGCCTGAAAGAGGACGTGTGTCTATATCGTCCTAATGCACGGTGAGAAGGAGAGTTTGAGTGGCTAAAGACTCTCCAAGGACCACAGCTGGAGAACTGCAGAAAATAGTTGAGTCTCGGGGTCAGAAAACCTTAAAAAAAAATTGTCAAACAGCACCTACATCAGCACATGTTGTTTGGGAGGGTTTCAAGAAAAATTCTCCTCGCTCATCCAAAAACAAACTCCAGCATATTCAGTTATCAGACACGACTGAACTTCAAATGAGACTGGCTTCTATGGTCAGATGAAACTAAAAAATGAGCTTTTTAGCAGCAAACACTCAAGATGGGTTTGGTGAACACAGGGATAAAAAGTACCCCATGTGTACAATGAAATATACTGCTGTATTTTTGATGTTGTGGGCCTATATTTCTGCTGGAGGTCCTGGACATCTTGTTTAGACACATGGCATCATGGATTCTATCAAATACCAACAGATAAAAAATCAATAAGTGACTGACTCTGTTAGAAATCTTATAATGGGCCATGTTTGGATCTTCCAACCGTACAATAATCCAAACACAAACCTCAAAAACAACACAAAAATGGGTCACTGAGCACAAAACCAAGCTTCTGCTGGTCATTCCAGTCCTCTGATCTGAACCCTGTAGAAAATGAGTGGGTGAACTGAAGAGAAGAAGCACCGTCATGGAGCTGGGAATCTAAAGGATCTGGAGTGATTCTGGATGAAGGAATGGTCTCTGATCTCTTGTCAGGTGTTCTCTAACCTCATCAGGCATTATAGGAGAACATTTAGAGCTGTTAAACTGGCAAATGGAGGTTTCAAAAAGTATTGAATAAAAGGGTGCCGTTAATTGTGGCTAATGTGTATTTGAGAAAAACATTTATTTCATAATGATATTTCCCTCCATTTTAAATTCTTATTATCCAATGAAAGGTTAGATTTTTGTGAATTTTTTAAAATAATAGATCAAAAGGATTAACAATGCAGATTTATTTCCACAGCCTTCTTTGATCATATTTACCAAGTGTACCAACAATTCTGACCATGTGTGTACTATATTGCCAAAAGTATTGGGTCACCCCCTTCTAATGAACAGGTTTGACTACTTTAGTAATTTCCATGAGTACAAATCTTAATGTTTAAGCATATAATGATATTCTAGGGAATTGTGTGTTTCTAATTTTACAGCAACAGTTTGGACAGGACCCTTTTCTATTATAACATGACAATGCCTCTGTGTATAAGACAAGGTTCAAAAAGAAATAATTGAGTCAGTGTGGAAGAACTTGACTTATATTTTATATTGTATTTTTATATAAAATTATATCTATGTGTGTGTGTGTGTGTGTGTGTGTGTGTGTGTGTGTGGGCGTGTGTGTGTATGTATTTATTAAAATTATAAATAAATATATAAATTTAATGTGTTATAGCTATATACAGTATATATAATACAATTATTATATTATTACTATATTATAAAAATAATGTATAATAAAATACATTTTATAAATATTTTTTTAGAATAGTTTTAATATATAATAAAAATACATTTTAATTTAGTATGAATGTATAACACTTCTGTTCAAAAATATTCATTAATACAGTTATTGTTGCTGTATTAAAACTATTTTTCAAACCATAAAATGTAGCTCCAGCACAGATTTGTTGAAAATGATGGTCATCGAAACATTTATAAATCCACGAATATCTTCACCACATTAAGAGCTTTAGAATGTCGAACGCGTATTTTCATGTGTTTTCTCCCCGTAGACAAAACATTATTAAAACTCTTAACGTGGCTTAATGGATTAGCACGTTGCTTTCCTGTACATAGTGTATATTTTTATTAAAATATAAAATTTGGGCTTTTAATTATATTAAGCCATGTTAGTGCGCTTTTCTATGGCTTATCATGCAAGTCAGCTCATATTTGGGCTCATCTGCTTGCATGTACACATAGCCTACATTTTTAATACTTTCTATAGCATATTTGCTCTTTTTTCCTCTTCATTAAGCTGCGTTAAGCGTTTTATGAACCACGGCAGCTGTATGAATTGCTGCAAGCTGTAAAATAAGCATTTGTCCGAACTCAACTGGTTTTGCGAGGGAATGCAAAAGTTTTGCGAGAGAACGCAAAATATCTGAACAAATATTTTTTTCTCCCACCCCGATTTTTTCCCACCACCATGTCCTTTAAGGGGCTCCGTAGTATGGTCCTTGTTTGCTCTGATAACTGGACATCAAAGCGCTGAAGGTGCTGCTGATTGGGTCAGAAAGTCCCAGTGCATTAAAAACGCAGATGCAGGTTGTGCTTCCCCTCCAGCATCACATGCAGCCTGATGAACACAAAGCGTCCGTTAACAGACTGAAGAGCATCATCTGTGATGAAAGAGCTGTGACCTCTCACCTCGAGCCCCTGATGTTCTGCTGCAGGTATTCTGGGTGAAGGCACCATGGGATCTTTGGCCCCGTGGACGATCAGCGTGGGACAGGAGATCAGCGGCAGCACTTCCCTGCAGATGTTACCTGATGACCATCACAGACGTTTCAGCACATCCAGGATTTTCATTACTCTATTAGCATTATTTTTCTGCTTAGCTGTCATGAAAATATCACAATGCAAAAATAAAGGCCTGAAAAACAGACATTTGAACCATTGAGTAATTTAGTTTTCAAATATTACTTTGGAGTAACTTCTTTCCTTAAAAAAAAAAAAAAAACTAAAAATAAATAAATAATTAAAATAAATAAACTCATTTTAGGCAATAAAGCAGTTTTGTTCTAAAATAATATTTATAATTATATAAAAATAACATTCCTCATTTGTAAGTATTTTTTCACTTTTATCCTCTTTGAATAAAAGTGTTTGGTAAATGAATACATTTAAATAAATGTAAAAGAAATCAGGGCTTTTAATGAGGCTTGCAATCTCATAATTTTAAATTTGATTCAAATTTAAAAAATTTAATTCATTTTTATTCAGAAATTGAAAACATGTTTATCACAGAAGATGTGTACTCGAGTCACTATAACTTGCATTCAGAATTTTTTAAAATAAATTAATGATAAACATAAATTAGCACTAATAGTGTGATTGCTAATTGATCGCTAGTTCTCACACTGTGGGTTTTGTGTGAATCTCTCCCACGTCTAACGGAAATACTGAGCACCGTACATCTGCTCCATCGACCGGCTCCTTCGCCCGCTCCACACCGACACGTCATGGATCGCTGAAACACACACACACACACACACACACACACACACACACAAACATGCACACACACATGTACACACACATACACACACACACACATGCACACACACACATATACATACACACACACGCGCACACACACATGCACACACACACACACACACACACACACAAACAGACACACACACACACATATACATATACATATACATACACACACACACACACACGCACATACATACACACACACACACACACACATACATACACACGGGCACGCACACACACACACACACACACACAATCACATATACACAATCACATACACACACACACACAATTACATATACACAATCACATACACACACAATCATATACACACACACACACAATCACATATACACAATCACACACACACACAATCACATACACACACACACACAATCACATACATACACAATCATATACACACACACACACAATCACATATACACAATCACATACACACACAATCATATACACACACACACACAATCACATATACACAATCACACACACACACAATCACATATACACAATCACATACACACACAATCACATACACACACACACACAATCACATATACACAATCACATACACACACAATCATATACACACACACACACATATAAGCAAACACACACACACACACACAATCACATATACACAAACACGTACACATACACACACACACACAATCACAATCACATACACACACACACACACACAATCACATATACTCAATCACGCACACACACACACACACACACACACACACACACACAGAAGTTTAAGAAATGGCCTGACTTTGATCTTTTGCTCTGATCTTCTCTCGTCTCGTCTCACACTGATAGATCTGATCATCTTCTTCAGAGACGTAAGCATTGGAGCCCCAAACCAGCATCTTCTGAACGAGTGCGGGGTTACACTCAGCGGCGATCAGAGCCGTCACTCCAGCCCAAGAGAGAGAAACACCTGAAACCCAGGGCCTACGAGACACAATTAACACAACAGGAACTAGAATCATGAAAATAATCATGAACAATTTTTTCAATTATTTGAATACAAAGACATTTGATTCAGCTGATAAAAGCTTTTCATATATTCTTTTTGGGGAAAAACTGCTGTATTGCTGTTACAAGGAATAAATATATAAATAAATACATACATACGTACATACATACAAAATAATTTAAATAAATAAATACTATGCTAGCCATGGTAGTCAATTTAGTATCATAGTGGTTTATGGGTGAAATGAGGATCTCAGAGATGATGGAAACAAATATCTTTTAAAAATCTTTTGTAAAACACATTTCAAACATTTTTTTGAGTCACTCACTATGATATTTCACTTTTGGTTAAATTTTTTAAAATATAATTATAGAAAAACTGCTTCACTGTTCTTTTAAAAAACAAACAAAACAAATAAATATAATGATAAAATAATGTAAAATGAATGAATGAATAAATAAATAAATTCCGCCTTTTAATGAGGCTTATCTTTCTTCATCTTCAATCTTAGGGTAACCACACCACCACATTTTTTTACTTTTAAAATTAATTAAATTAAAATAAATATATTATTGTAAAATAAAAATATAATTAATTAATTGAAAATAAAATAAATTATAAATGAAGGAAAATAATAAATTACAAAACAAATTGCTGAACTAAATAAATTGAAAACATGTATTTGTGTATTTGATTCATGAATTTCATTTTGAAAATATTGTAACAAATGAATGTTACAGACTGTAATTGACTCTAACATTAAGGTAGCACAGTATTTCTATCTGATGCTTTGACATTTCATCGCTGCAGAACACTGTCAACATCAGTATTTTGCCACTGGTTGATATTTAACTCTTTCCTGTCTTACTTGCATTAGATGCACCACATCTTTGGCGTCTCTGTGGAAGAAATCAGGGGGAAAGACTCTGACTGGAGGACGTCAGTGTCTGTAACCCCGCGGGTCAAACGCCACCAGAATAAATAAAAAAAAAAAACGCTTCTCCAGCTGAGGAGCAAAATCAGTCTGAGCACTTCCTGTCCACACAGGAAAAGGGAAATGACATGATCTGAGTTAATGGATTCCTGCTCTACATGAATACACTACCAAATGTTTGACACTGTTTACTGTTAACTAAAACAACAAATAACATGCTTACAATTTACAATAAGCTTCCATTTGTTAACATTAGTTAGCTACATTAGCTAACAATGAAAACTACTTCTAAAGCATTTATGAGCCTAATCATTTATTTTAATAACTAACATTAACAAAGATGAACAATTACTGTAATAAATGTACTGCTCATATATAGTTAATATTTGTTAATGCCGTGACTAACACTAACTATTGGGACCTTACTGTATTAAAAATCACTTGTGTTAACTGAAATAAAGCTTAAATAAAATACAATAAAAAATAAATATTAGATGATGAATCAAAAACACTTAAAGGAAAATTTTAAACGTTGCAACTAACTGAAATAAAATAAACTGGAGTACTAAAATTACTAAAAGTGAAATAAAAAATAAATTAAATCTAAATAGATATCTTTACAAAATTATAAAAAATGACAAAAGCACATAAAATTACTAAACACAACCTAAATTAAATTTAAATTAATGGACATTGTAAAAATAAAAGTTAATTCAAAATATTAATAAATATTATATAATAATAATATATATATATATATATATATATATATATATATATATATAAAATACATACACACACACACACACACACACATATATATATATATATATATATATATATATATATATACAGATTAAAATGATCTATCTATCTATCTATCTATCTATCTATATGTTATAATAATACTACAATTTGTTCAAGTTTTGTTCATTTCAGGTGCCAGAATCCGATTATTTCTGGTCTATAGATTATTATGAGATATAGGCTATTATTATATCTATAGATATAATAATAATAGTTATTGTTGTTGTTGTTACTACTAATACTACTACTATTGTATAAGACTGAAACTTTCAGTTTTGTTCATGAATTGATATGTAGACACAATATATGTTTGTTTATAAAGCTCATTGCAGTTTTTAGAATCATTAGAAACACAAATGCAGTCAAAACAAGTGCTGACTGTAACTGTTATTAAAGTAGTGATATTAATCTGGCATCAGATCCAGTGTTGCCAACTTTGTTCCTAAATTTATCAACTTTTCAGACTACCCTAGCAACTTTTTCTTCCAAAAGCACCTAGCAACAAATTTAGTAATTTTTACAATTTATTTGGCAACTTTTATCAACTTTTGATAAGTGACTCAGACAATAAAAATACACACATTTTCCATCCAAATTACACAAAAAGAAAAAAAAGATCTGAATCAAAAGATTCGCGAACCCGCTCCAAAGTCCTGAAGTGAATCAAATGATTCGCGAACCGATTGGAGCGCTTCGAAACAGTGAATCATTTTGCAACGCCAATGGAGTTTCGAAAATCTAAAATGTTGATCAGTTAGTACGCTGTAAGAAAAATGGAAAAGATAAGCTACTAGTAATTTTCCAGGACATTATCCATTGTAACCCTGTAACCCGAAAACACAATGCGTAATTTAAAATGCAGGTAAAAAACCAACACGGCAAATTCTTTCATATTAACATAGTAGATTGTGCCCTATTTTTACAGACTTTTCTTGGAATGCAGCATACTAACTACTAATACACAGCTTAAAGCATAATTGTTGAGAATGTGTTGAATTCACTGATCAATTATAGATCACTGGTTGTATTACTAAAAAAACTTAAATTGTAATCATTCAAAAATGTGTAAGTGTTCAATAATTCAATGTATTTTAAAATAGTTATTTATATTTTAAAATTATATTACGCATTTTTTTTTTTACAAACAAATCTAAATTATATTTTTGCTGAGATTTGATGTTGTGACAATTTTGTGCCGTGATTACGCAATGACGTCATCGCGCAATGACGTCACAAAGTCATTTAGCAACTTTTAGCAACGAATTGACCTTCCTTTAGCAACTTTTTCTGAAAATTAGTTGGCAACACTGATCAGATCAGACCTAAAGCTCCAGGCAGCAGCAGAACAGCAGATGCTCTCCACTTCATCAGAGACACACATGCTGAGAGAGAGAAGAATGAAGAAACAAACAAACATTCATCTGCAGGCTGTAAACTCGCGGAATGACCCGTAGAATCGTCTCTGTTTTACACGACATCCAGAGACCAGCTCGACTGCACATGAGAAGAAACGATCTGAGCGTTTCCTTCGGGATTGGAATGAATCTTGGATTTCACCTTCTGCAGATTCCACACAAACGAACAAACACCGAGAGGGAATGCGAATATTTTCCTGTGTTTATATAAAATATCACTGTGGTTTTATATCCTTAGATGAGAAAATAATCTGATTTCAGCACCTGAAATGAACAAAACCAAACTGTTGAAGTTGCAGTGTTATTACAAGGTTTTAGATTTTCGAAACTCCATTGCGTTGCAAAATGATTCACTGTTTCGAAGCGCTCCAATCGGTTCGCGAATCATTTGATTCACTTCAGGACTTTGGAGCGGGTTCGCGAATCTTTTGATTCAGATCTTTTTTTTTCTTTCTTTTTTTTCTTCTTTTTTTTTGTATGTGCCTAACCACACTTTTACTACAGATATGATTAAACCATGACTAGTGTAGCAAAACCATGGTTAATTTGTGGTTACCATTGTTCAACTGTAACCATGTTTTTTCACCTTAAGAGGACACATAGGATGAATATAGAGATGCAATTTTCACTGCTTTAGGATTAACAGAATTTAGTAGTCTCCATGCACTCATCTAGATCAACTCTGAGTAAAGAAAACAGAGGTTTAGAGCTAGATTTATGTGTGTGTGTGTAATCTAGCTATCAGGAAACACAAATGAATTAAGTTATATTTTCCTATATTCTCTTTAGAGTAGTCCAACAATCAAAAGAAAACATCTTTAAAACAGAAAAAGTCACAAAATTAGACAAGTGAATGAATCTTCCTCAGAAGAGACAAAAACAGCAACTCACTTCAGTGTCTGATTTATATTATAATCACATCCATAAGCTTTCTGTGAAATTTGGATGAACTCATTAATCTGTTACTTGACCTCTTCATATTTAAGTAGAGAAGTTGGACGTCACTTGTTATGATTTTCAAGGGTGTAGAATTTAGTAGAGACACTATGACATGTCCTTACCAATATCAGCCTACTGACTAAATTTTGATCAAACAATTAAATGTCTGTTGTCTGCCATTATGTCCCCACCAATGCCCAAGTTATGAAAAAGTTATGGGAAAGTTATGAAATTTGGCACACAGATAGAGCTCAGCCTCAACAATAACCACAGCAAATTTGGAGTCTCTAACTCAAACCCTCTAGCGCCACCACTTGTCCAAATTTGCACTCATCTTTATGCTAATAACTTTTGAACCGTAAGCCACAGAAGGAAAATTATTTTTTCTTCTGATTCTTTGACTCATTCCGAGTCAAATGAACACCAAAATTAAAAAATCGTAAGATTTAGTTTTTTCGCTATTTTCAATTGTTCGAAAAACCTACTTTTTCAAACTCGTCCTAGACAGTTTGTCCGATTTTCAGGAAAAATTGGCTCAGATCTCCTTCAGACCATGCTGGCAAAATTTTATGGAATTCAATTTGATTCGTCCAACCGTTCTCGAATAACACGCAAATGAATTCTACGAAAAGCACGCAAAAACAAATTTGAGGCTATATCTCCGCAATGGTTTGGCGTATTGAGACCAAACTTGGTGTGTGTTATAACAAGCATGATCTGAGACTACTTGCAGTGTTTCGGCGCTGTGCCACCTAGTGGTCAGGAGATATGAAAAATGCATATTTTTTCTTATAACTTCTGCATGCTTTGGCCAAAAATCACAAAACCGGTCTCTTTATATTCGGTACATCATGCCGAGTCGAATGATACCCGATTTTCGCATGTCAGCCATTTTGGGTGTCGGCCATTTTGAATTTTGTACTAAAATGCTGTATTTTACAAACGCATTAGCGTATCGTTACGAAACTCGGTTTGTGTCTTCGGCACCATGCCCTGATGGTACTCAAAAAGTTTGGGGGCAAAAGTTGTAATGAAATTTCTAAAAATGCTAATAACTTTTGCTTACATTAACCTATTGTAATGAGATTGATGTTGATAGATTCCTTGGATCATGCTGAGAACACCGATACCAATTTTGCCAATATTGGCTGAACTTCCTGTCCGTCATTTTGATTCATGTGGAAAACCTACTTTTTCTAACTCCTCCCAGACCGTTAGTCCGATTTTCACCAAATTTCACTCGGATCATCTTCAGACCAAGCTGGCAAAAAGTTATGGATTTTGTGTCGATATACGAAATGGTTTTTGTTTAGTGCATCAACGAATTTGCTGGAAAGCTGCCAAACTGTATCTGACGACTGTATCTCTGCAAAGCTTTGACATATGTACACCAAACTTTTTATGTGCCATTGTCACCTCAAACTGACCACGCCACATCAATTTGGTAACAACGCCACCTATTAGTCAAGAGTTATAAACCATTCATTAACTATAAATTATTAAATTTCTAAAAATGCTAATAACTTTTGATTGCATTAGCCTATTGTAATGAAGCTGGTCTCAAAATATCCCTTGGCTCATGCAGACAACATAGATACCAAATATGCCATAGTAAGCCGAACTTCCTGTCCGCCAATTTGATTTATGTTGAAAACCTATTGGTCAAAACTGATAATTCCTTAAGGCATATTACTAGTTGTTGTATTTATGATTTTTCAGCCATTTCAACTACAATCATTCTAAAACAGCTTTAATTAATCATTGTTGAAGTTGGTCTGATGCTACATGCCATGCTTAGCTCCTCATTTTGCCTCTGCTGTGCTTGGCCCCGTAATTGATGCTTGCAGCTATATTTATTATTATTATTATTATTAAGCAATAATAAATGACAATATATTATCTAAACTGGATTTTGTATTATTATTATTATTATTATTATTATTATTAAGCATTAATAAATGACAATATATTATCTAGTGCTGTCAAACGATTAATCGCGATTAATCACATCCAAAATAAAAGTTTTTGTTTACATAATACATGTGTGTACTGTGTATATTTGTTATGTATATATAAATACACGCAAATGCATGTATATATTTAAGAAAAATATGTTATATTTGTATATTAAATATATTTATATATAATATAAATTATATAAGCATAAATATATACATGTAAATACATGTAAATATTTTAAAAATATATACTGTATGAGTGTGTATTTATATATACATAATAAATATACACAGTAGACGCATATATTATCTAAACAAAAAACTTTTATTTTGGATGCGATTAATCATGATTAACTGGTTTTTGTATTATTATTATTATTATTATTATTATTATTATTATTATTGCCATCATTACAATAATAATAATAGCAGTAATAATAATAAATATTTGTAGTAGTAGTATTTTTTATTGTTATTGATATTATTAGTATTATTATTACACTATAAATTATATTTGACTGCCAGACATTGCAGCTGTTGTTTTTTTAAGTTTATATACTGTAAATGGAAAGAACAAAATGTTTCTGTTTCTCTGTGTTTGCAGTTTTAGGAGTGCTTGTGTCTTCAATCAGAATGTGTTCGATGCACGCATATGAAAGCACAGCTAAAGCTCTGGAAAAGTAGATAAGAGTGTTTCACTTCCCAGTGGCTCAAGGCCACAGCGTCACGCTGGTCTGCGCTGGTTTTCATTAACCATCATTTGCTGAACGCGTCTGTCCGCAGGTGCTGGGATCTGAGGGGCCGTCCCTGATCGAGCCTCTGGCCCCTTCAGCGTCCCCCGAGAGCGATCATTCACAGACAGGACAGAGGAATGTTTACATCTGTGTGTTGAAGTGCATGTATAGCAGAGAGTGCATGGGGAATTGAAGGGGATTTTTGTGATATTTTCACAATCTCCAGTGTCAGCGCAACCTGAGCACCACAACATCACGCGTGCAATGACAGCTTCGCAAACAGTCCAGATATCTGAGAACATTCTTGCGTTCTTTATAATTTAATCCAACATTTCTCAATTAACAATATTTTTTCTTGGTTAATCACAACCTGGTGCTAAATTAATGCTTTTGTATATTTGTATATTCCATTGCTATTTGCACTTCTGGTTGGATGCTTCTGTATTTAATTGGCTTTGTACTGTAGGCAATAAAGAAACATGGATTTTTAGCACTTTTTGCACTGTTTACACTAAATAAAACATATTTAAATCATTTATCCCATGTGGAAATGTAATATGACATATATTGCCCCATATGTGATATTGCCGTGTTACATAGGTTATAAGGCAATATATAATTTTCACATACTTAGTTTATAACATATATAAAATATATACTGTATGTTCATATGTTAATATCTATATTATTATTATTTTTTTTAATAGCCTAATTTTTTTATGGTATTAGCCTATATAGCCTAAAAATGTGTTTAAGAGGTCCTTCATCCCCAATGCAATTAGAATCATTAATTCAGCAACTTTTTAATTAAGCAGTGTGTGAGGCTTGAACTGTATCTTTTTATTTATTTAATTTTATTTTTTTATGTTATGTGTGTGACGTGACTAGTTATTGTGATTTTTATCTTACTATGTATGTTGTTATTAATTTTGTTGTGTTGGTGAGCCAAAGACAATTTTCAGGTGGACAATAAAGTTATACTATACTATACGTTGCAACCTGTGAACAATATAGCCCATATTTACTTATATATGCAAATTTATTATAACAATATATATATATATATATACACACACACACATATATACACACACACAAAAATCTGTATGTTTATATGTTTTTGTAATTTAAAAAAAAATACATGTATCTCTTTTACATTTACTCATATAATACAAAATTGACAGGTTTTAGGATATACAAGTGCATGACATATATGTACAAAAATGTGTTACATATACATACATATTTATATAGGTTATGTATAGATATATATATACACAGTGGGTACGGAAAGTATTCAGACCCCCTTAAATTTTTCACTCTTTGTCATATTGCAGCCATTTGCTAAAATCATTTAAGTTAATTTTTTTTTCCTCATTAATGTACACACAGCACCCCATACTGACAGAAAAACACAGAATTGTTGACATTTTTGCAGATTTATTAAAAAAGAAAAACTGAAACATCACATGGTCCTAAGTATTCAGACCCTTTGCTCAGTATTTAGTAGAAGCACCCTTTTGATCTAATACAGCCATGAGTCTTTTTGGGAAAGATGCAACAAGTTTTTCACACCTGGATTTGGGGATCCTCTGCCATTCCCCCTTGCAGATCCTCTCCAGTTCTGTCAGGTTGGATGGTAAACGTTGGTGGACAGCCATTTTTAGGTCTCTCCAGAGATGCTCAATTGGGTTTAAGTCAGGGCTCTGGCTGGGCCATTCAAGAACAGTCACGGAGTTGTTGTGAAGCCACTCCTTCGTTATTTTAGCTGTGTGCTTAGGGTCATTGTCTTGTTGGAAGGTAAACCTTCGGCCCAGTCTGAGGTCCTGAGCACTCTGGAGAAGGTTTTCGTCCAGGATATCCCTGTACTTGGCCGCATTCATCTTTCCCTCGCTTGCAACCAGTCGTCCTGTCCCTGCAGCTGAAAAACACCCCCACAGCATGATGCTGCCACCACCATGCTTCACTATTGGGACTGTATTGGACAGGTGATGAGCAGTGCCTGGTTTTCTCCACACATACCGCTTAGAACTTTTTGGCCTTAATTCTATCTTGGTCTCATCAGACCAGAGAATCTTATTTCTCACCATCTTGGAGTCCTTCATGCGGGCTTTCATGTGTCTTGCACTGAGGAGAGGCTTCCGTCGGGCCACTCTGCCATAAAGCCCCGACTGGTGGAGGGCTGCAGTGATGGTTGACTTTCTACAACTTTCTCCCATCTCCCGACTGCATCTCTGGAGCTCAGCCACAGTGATCTTTGGGTTCTTCTTTACCTCTCTCACCAAGGCTCTTCTCCCCCGATAGCTCAGTTTGGCCGGACGGCCAGTTCTAGGAAGGATTCTGGTCGTCCCAAACGTCTTCCATTTAAGGATTATGGAGGCCACTGTGCTCTTAGGAACCTTAAGTGCAGCAGAAATGTTTTTGTAACCTTGGCCAGATCTGTGACTTGCCACAGTTCTGTCTCTGAGCTCTTCAGGCAGTTCCTTTGACCTCATGATTCTCATTTGCTCTGACATGCACTGTGAGCTGTAAGGTCTTATATAGACAGGTGTGTGGCTTTCCTAATCAAGTCCAATCAGTATAATCAAACACAGCTGGACTCAAATGAAGGTGTAGAACCATCTCAAGGATGATCAGAAGAAATGGACAGCACCTGAGTTAAATATATGAGTGTCACAGCAAAGGGTCTGAATACTTAGGACCATGTGATATTTCAGTTTTTCTTTTTTAATAAATCTGCAAAAATGTCAACAATTCTGTGTTTTTCTGTCAATATGGGGTGCTGTGTGTACATTAATGAGGAAAAAAAATTAACTTAAATGATTTTAGCAAATGGCTGCAATATAACAAAGAGTGAAAAATTTAAGGGGGTCTGAATACTTTCCGTACCCACTGTATATATATATATATATATATATATATGTATATCTCCTTGTGGGGACATTCATAGGCATAATGGTTTTTATACTGTACAAACTGTATGTGCTATTGCCCTACACCTAAACCTACCCCTTACAGGAAACTTTCTGCATTTTTAGATTTTCAAAAAACTTCATTCTGTGTGATTTATAAACTTGTTTACCCATGGGGACCACACACACACACACACACACACACACACACACACACACACACACACACACACACACACACACACACACACAAATTTCAATATATTTCATACATGGCAATTTAATATTTGGATATGTAGACAATCATTTGGGGGATAGTAGATTGTGCTACAATATGTCTAAAACATTTTAAAGCATGAGGCCTGTCCATTGTGCATTATGCTGTGGTTTCTAAGAGAATGCATAAAATAATTTTCACTAATAACCTAAACCCCAACTGACATCCAATGCATGCACTTGCATTCATTATATGAAGTCTGATTTGCTTTTATTGTGTTTAATCTTTCTCTAAAGTCCCTTATTGAAGGCCAAACCCCAAACTCAGCCCTGAGAACATCTGTCCAAGGTATAGAGCTTCTGGCTTCCTCTAACACAGCATATTTGATTAGGACATTTACTGTTTCTTGCTTTTGGGACAAGGTGTTGAACTCTTTTAGCAACTTTTGGTTTTCCGGTTTTTCTTTCAGTTCAAATGAGAAAAGCCTGTGTGTGTTTTTTTTTGGCATGTGTGAAAGAATATGGCAGCAGCTGTTGCTGGATTTGAGGACAGAGGGGGGCAAAGGGCTCTGTTGCCGGGCAAAACGGTTGAATTTAGCAGCACGACCTGTTGACATTACAATTGCTTGGTTTGCAGCAGGTCTGATGGTGCATTGGTGAGAGTTCACCTGGTCAAGTGCATACTACTGTTTGTGCTCTTAAATTAATGCCACAGGCCTGCAAGGGTTGAATTAGGTCAAATTAGGTCCCAAAATGCAGCCCATTAGCATCTGTATGACTGTTTTATGTATATATGCTCACATGAATCACATAAGCAATGATGGACATGCAGAAATGAGGACAAGTTCATAGATTTTGATCTTCACTCTTAAAAATAATGGTTCCAAATGCGGTTTCACAGTGATTCCGTAGAAGAACAATTTTTGGTTTGAAAATGGTGCATTTAATCACTTGATAAGTACACTAACTAGATTAGAAGGAGGAGGAATATTAGGACGGAGAAAGACAAGAAAATTATGAAAATCTCTATAAAGTAGCGTTTTTCATATAGATGCTATAGAAGAACCATTTTTGGTTCTTCAAAGAACCTTTTTTTGTCATCTTGAGAACTTTCTTGAGATTCTCGAGTTCTTCATGCAACCAGCAAATACTCTTAAAGGTTCTTTATTGGCATTGATGGTTCCATGAAGAACTCTTAAACATCCATAGAACCTTTATATTCCACAAAAGGTTCTTTAGAGTGGAAAAGTGTTCTTCAAAATGTTCTTCTAAGAACTGTTCATTGAAAGGTTCTTTGGGGAATCAAAAACAGTTCTTCTATAGCCCTGCTATGAAAATAAAGCTACATAGTCAAAAATAAAGGTCCCAAAAGAGGGTTTTCACAGCAATGACATAGAAGAACCATTTTGGTTCCCCAAGAAACTTTCAGCAATCAATTCTTAGAACCATGGTTTTCTTTCTTTTTAAAAATCCATCTTTCACTATCAAGAATTTTGCCCAATGGAAAGGTTCCATGGAACCAGAAATGCCAACAAAGAACCATTTTTAATAGTGTACTAACAAAAAATGGACAGTTCTGTTCACTGAAAGTAAAAAAAAAAAAATGGTTCTTCTATCACATCTCTTTGAAAAACAGTACTTTATTTTTGAGAGATTTTCAAGATCTTGTCTTTCTCCTTTTAATCTGTGATTAAGTGATGAAAAGAACTATTTTCACCTGCTGGATGAGCAAACAGGTGAAAAAATCCCACAGATGTACATTGAAGGAGGAACCTAACCATTATACAGACCCAAAGATCACAGAGGCTCGTTCTTCTCTGGATTGTCCTCCTCCTGTTCAAGATCATCCATAAATGACTGCAGTCATCTTCTGAGAAAAACGCTGGCAAGACATTCACGCTTTCTGAAAACAAACGCTGTGAAACTCATTATCAGGTGATTCTTGAAGAAAGCAGCGTTTCACTAGATCCCACAAGTGAAATCGAACTTTCCCTGTTTTCAGATGAGGAAAAGAAAGTGCAAGAAATCTCACAAGACAATGAATTTCTGTCTCATGTTTTGTAACTTTCTAACAGCAGTTATGCACAGATGTGAGTGTGTGTGAGAAAGTCAGAATGAAAGATGTAGAAAAGGAAGAAAGGACGTTTTTAATTTGTTTCCATGAAGTTCTGAAGGAGCAAAATAATGCAGTCAGTGAGTCAAATGGTCCTGAACATATGGAAAATTACAAAGAAATGTCAAAATGAATCAGACAAATGGTATTTTTTGACTATTGCATTTATATTTAAACACCGGAAATATCATAAACATGAGATATAATAGTTGCATAGTAAAGAGATCAAGAAATATGCTATCTATACGAAGTAACAGACAAAGCCAACCATATTTTTTAAAATTTATGAAAATTATTAATAAATGTATCATCTTGCTTCTGCAAATATGCCGTTTTTAGGAAAAATGCTTAAATAAATAAACACATATAAATAAAAAATAAAATATAAAAACTACTATATTATTTATAAAATGTATAAAATAAAATATAATAATAAACATTAAAAGGTTTAAAAGTGATGAATTTACCTTTTTTATTTAATGGAAAGCAATATTTTGTATGTTTTTAAGTCAAATTTAAGTCTTGCACAACGGCCGCTAGTAAATGACAAACTTTCCTGCAGGGCTTAAGATGTGAGATGAACAAAACATGTTCAAAAATATACATTTTCAGCAACCGTGCCAGTTTCATATAGTGTCATAAAGTCAATCGAAACAAAGCCGTTCTCATGGGTGTGTGTATGAAAAGCGTTCATGTGCTATATCTATAGGTGAAGGGTTGTGATGCTGGTTTATGTATTTATGTGTGAATTTATGATCATATGTTTGTATCTCTGCATGTGATTTGAAAGGAGTTTCATGTCTGTATGTCTACAATCTTTCATAACTTTCATCTTTTCTCACTGACAACCCAAAATCTCTCAGTTTCCTAAATGAACAAGACTGAAGTTAGCCGAACGCTGTTCCTGAACCAAGTGAGCTGCCTTCATAGGAAGCATTTCAAGCCATCATAATTATCATACTTAAATGCAGAAAAGTATCAGAAAAAATAATTCAATCTCAACTCTTTTACTGTGTACAGTAGGTTTCAGCTTCGCAACAAATTAACATCAAACTTCACTGAAATCAACTGCAAGTCAAGTCTTTTGAAACTGGTCACTTTTGAGCTTCCCTTTCAGTAGACAAGTTTAAGTGTGTGTAAATAAATCATAATTTCTCACCATCCATATGCAGCATGTTTGCTGGATGGTGTTTTTAATAGCTGAAATAATAGAAAACAGACTGTATTAACATTGAGATTATAAACGAGATTAAACATTTTAAGCGTGAAGACTTCAGTGGGTTAAATATTGTACGACAGACATTCTCTGACTTGTGTATTAATAGATGATATGATGATTAATGGTGACATTTGTACCTTGAAAGACACACATCTGCTCCTTATATGAGTAAGTGTGTACAGCAGCTGTTAAACGACAATGCAAATATTTTACAAACAATAACATATAAAATTATGGAATATTTCAGCATATTTTCACTAATATTTCAGTCCATTCTTCAGACCAGGTCTCATGAAATCTCATGAAAACATTTTCAGGTCAAATCAACAAAGAAAACAATGTGATGATTCACGCGATGACTTTAATTTCATGACTTGACAGTTTTTTTTTTTTTTTTTGTAAGAGTTTCGTGCTGAACAGATGATTTAAGATGAGTTTAACAGGTGGTTATTTTGCAGACGACGGGATTCATTTGAATATCCGGCCATCAACCACAAAATGTAACAGATTTCTGGGAAAATGAGTTTGCATTTTGAGTCATAAATAAAATAAAATATTAGACAGATAGATAGAAAGATAGAAAGACAGAAATATAGATAGATAGATAGATAGATAGATAGATAGATAGATAGATAGATAGATAGATAGACAGACAGACAGACAGACAAAAGATAGATAGATAGATAGATAGATAGATAGATAGATAGATAGATAGATAGATAGATAGATAGAGAAAAAAGGAAAATATAAAATAAAAAATTATCCATAATTCAGAATATATATAAATACAGTCTAAGCTGTTAACTGATTATATTTATATTATATATGTTATATAAATAAATTAAAAATACATAAAATATATAATAGAATAAAATAAAACTAAATTAGTTAAAATAATTAGATAAATTAAAATAAATAAATATAATAAAAACAGAATTAAATAAATTAGTTCAATTAAAATAAATTAAAAAATAAGTAATGAAAATAAAATATAAATACATTAAAATAAATAAATAATGTTCACAATTTAAAATAAATTATCTATAAACCAAATATTTATTAAAAATATCAGTGTACTGTTTTAGTTAACTGATAATAAAGTTCTTGTATATACAGTATATGAATTTCTGATGTTGAAGAAAGTTTCTTAGCGAACTTGACCTGTGGATTCCCACATAATAACAGTCGGAAAAGACGTTTATTTGTGTCAAACCCTGTACAACTAAAAAAAAAAAAAAACTAATTTAACATTGCTGGAGCAGATGAAAGAGTTGTTATTGTGTGTGTGTGTGTGTGTGTGTGTGTGTGTGTGTGTGTTGCTGAGTAATTACAGTCTCAGAGGACTCGTGTTCCCGTCCAGTCATAACATAAGGAGCAGTAACACTCACAGGTGCACACGGCCGCCAAAACTGCTCCGTCATTTAACACGGAGGGGAATTTGTGACTTTAAACTGCTGCTGTCATGCTCTCAGGTCAAGTCTGAGCAATAATCATCTGTGATATTAATAAAATCCCTCAATGGTCTCCACAGAAACATGCATTACATTAGATTAAAACAGAGATTCGGTCAAATATAGTAAAAACTGCAAAAATGATGCAATGTCTTGATAGTAACATAAAGCTACATAAAAGGGGGAATTGGTGTTATTTGACATTTAATAATTAAAAAACTTGAAAAGTGAGAAGTTGGAGAACACAAAAAAAATTTGTGTAGAAACAGTTTTCACTCAGAAATTGCAAGTAAATTTCACTAATAATACATAGTAACACACACTAACATTTATATAAGTATACATTTTACATTTAAATCTATCTATCTATCTATCTATCTATCTATCTATCTATCTAATTATTGGGTATGCTGATATCCTGATATTTTTTTCCAAGCACATTTTACCAATTCCAAACCACATCAATCGTAATAACTACTATTAATTTTGTATTTAATCATTTATAAGTGATATATAATTGTCCATGAAGGCTGGAAGTGAAAACTCCTTATATTCAGGTGTGCCAAATTATGAAATGAGCCAAAAAAGAGGTTTAACTCAGACTGAAAGTCAAAAATTATTAAATCCCATGAGAAATATTCAAAACTAATGCAATACAGAAACTGCAAAGTTAAGACATGACCATTGGACAGCAAAATGCTCATTGGGTCAGCGGGGTCAGAAAAAAACAGGTGGAGAAGAAAAGACGCATGCTGCAAAAGAATTAAGAATTAATGTGAAGAATTAGGTGTAAAACCATCAGGAACCATGTAGTCTCCAGCGCCACCATTTTCCAGGACTGCAACCTTCCTGGAGTCTCCAGAATTACAAGGTGCCAGGTTCTCAGAGACTTTACTTGGGTAAAAATCCTAAAACAAATAACCCTCACTCAATAAGAATAACATGCTGAAGTGTTGTCAAATACACAAAGACTATTTTTTTATAGGCTTTATGGACAGATAAGTTGAGAGTGACTCTTGAAAAACCAGCAGCACATCCTCTTGTACCACTGTTTGAAGAATTTATCTTCCAGAATCTGGCAGTAAGTTTTAGGAGCTCATTTTTAGTCAATCTCTGCAAGACAGACTTTTCAGGAGAGGAGATGGACTAAAAATGAGCTCCTAAAACCACAAGTTTGTGTTATGAAAAAATGTTATGGGTTGAGAAAAAATTTGGTGTAAACAATTTTCACTCAAAAATTGCTTGCAAAAATTTGTATTTTCTTGTAAAACATACTCTAGTAATGTTTTAACTTTTTTAAAAAATCATTTTTACAGTGTATAAATGTTATAATCTACGAAAAACAGTTTGCAGACAACAGAAGTGTCAAGTGTGTGTGTGTGTGTGTGTGTGTGTGTGCGTGTGTGTTGGTGAACTTTGATGACTTTGAGCTTCACATCTGTTGTTCCACCCACAAAAAGGCAAATAATTATGAAAAATCACATGTGAAAACTGAACTACATGAGTTATCAAAACCAAATTCTCAGCAGCCTCTGCTGAAGACACAGTCACCATCACAGCTCCTGCTATTTGCATTACTGCACTGTATACTGAAGTTTTGTCAAAGCGAGGATGTCGGGAAGCTCCGGGAACGGGAAGTTGCGTCAGTGGCTGATCGAGCAGGTGGACACTGGGAAATATCCCGGCTTAGTTTGGGAGGATCGAGAGCGGACCGTCTTCCGCATCCCGTGGAAACACGCAGGGAAGCAGGACTACAACAGAGACGAGGACGCCGCGCTCTTCAAGGTGTGCATGTTATGATATAGGTACACTTAAAAATTAATCATCAACAATTATAAACTGCAATTGCATGCAACAAAATAAAATATGAAGCACATTTTGCTTTATTTAAATTAAATTCGTCATACTTCATTAGATCGAGTGTTTTATCAATTCAAACTGTATGCATTTATGTTAAATGTTTTGATTGTAAAATGTGTTTGTGCATTTATTTATTTATTTATTTGCTCGCAATAAATGCTAATTGTTTTTAATATGTTATATCCATGCATTTTGTAATGCATTGGCATTCAGGCATTTTAAGCAAATAAACACCTGCTGTTCATTCATATGTTTATGCAAATGAGATAGCTGTTCAGCATAATTTATATTAATGGTTTATTAATGAAGTCTGGTTTATTGGATCAGGCCTGGGCTCTGTTTAAGGGCAAGTATCGCGAGGGAATAGATAAACCCGATCCACCCACCTGGAAAACCCGGCTCAGGTGCGCCTTGAATAAGAGCAGCGACTTCGAGGAGCTCGTGGGCAGAAGTCAGCTGGACGTATCAGAACCGTTTAAAGTTTACCGCGTTATTCCTGAGGGATCCAAAAGAGGTGAATACACACTCACATTTATAAATATAAATATATATTACATTTAAATATGAAATTCATTTAATATGGCATAATGCAAATATTGTATGTATATACACATTTACATTAATAAATAAATAAAAAATATATTATTTATAAATATATAGAAATTTATATATATATATATCTATACTTTAATTTAATATTTATTATTTTTTATTTATGTACACACACACACACACACACACACACACACACACACACACACATATATATGTACATAAAAAATAATAAATATTAAATTAAAGTATATATATATATATATTTAACATATGCAATTATTTACTAAATATACATTTATTTATTTATTTATAGATAGATAGCAATAAATAATAATTATATATATATATATATATATATATATATATATATATATATATATATATATATATATATATATATAATTAACAAATGGATAACCATTTTTTTCTATTTAATTTATAAATATAGAGAAATTTGTGTGGACGTATCGAAATAAAAATTTATAAAAAAAACAAATTAGTTACAACTAATTTCAAAAAGAAGCATATACTTTTTAATACATTTTTATTAAATATATATTTATTTATTACTAGATAGATAGATAGAAAGACAGACAGACAGCAACAGTAGATAGATAGTAATAAATAAATATATTAAAATTATATGTGTGTGTGTATATATGTACAGTATATGTATGTGTGTGTGTGTGTGTGTATATATATGTGTATATATATATACACACACACACACACACACAGGTGCATCTCAATGAATTAGAATGTCGTGGAAAAGTTAATTTATTTCAGTAATTTAACTCAAATTGTGAAACCCGTGTATTAAATAAATTCAGTGCAGACAGACTGAAGTAGTTTAAGTCTTTGGTTCTTTTAATTGTGATGATTTTGGCTCACATTTAACAAAAACCCACCAATTCACTATCTCAACAAATTAGAATACTTCATAAGACCAATAAAAAAACATTTTTAGTGAATTGTTGGCCTTCTGGAAAGTAAGTTCATTTACTGTATATGTACTCAATACTTGGTAGGGGCTCCTTTTGCTTTAATTACTGCCTCAATTCGGCGTGGCATGGAGGTGATCAGTTTGTGGCACTGCTGAGGTGGTATGGAAGCCCAGGTTTCTTTGACAGTGGCCTTCAGCTCAGCTGCATTTTTTGGTCTCTTGTTTCTCATTTTCCTCTTGACAATACTCCATAGATTCTCTATGGGGCTCAGGTCTGGTGAGTTTGCTGGCCAGTCAAGCACACCAACACCATGGTCATTTAACCAACTTTTGGTGCTTTTGGCAGTGTGGGCAGGTGCCAAATCCTGCTGGAAAATGAAATCAGCATCTTTAAAAAGCTGGTCAGCAGAAGGAAGCATGAAGTGCTCCAAAATTTCTTGGTAAGCGGGTGTAGTGACTTTGGTTTTCAAAAAAACACAATAGACCAACACCAGCAGATGACATTGCACCCCAAATCATCACAGACTGTGGAACCTTAACACTGCACTTCAAGCAACATGGGCTATGAGCTTCTCCACCCTTCCTCCAGACTCTAGGACCTTGGTTTCCAAATGAAATACAAAACTTGCTCTCATCTGAAAAGAGGACTTTGGACCACTGGGCAACAGTCCAGTTCTTCTTCTCCTTAGCCCAGGTAAGACGCCTCTGACGTTGTCTGTGGTTCAGGAGTGGCTTAACAAGAGGAATACGACAACTGTAGCCAAATTCCTTGACACGTCTGTGTGTGGTGGCTCTTGATGCCTTGACCCCAGCCTCAGTCCATTTCTTCTGAAGTTCACCCAAATTCTTGAATCGATTTTGCTTGACAGATTTTCTCTCAGTTGGTTGTGCATCTTTTTCTTCCACACTTTTTCCTTCCACTCAACTTTCTGTTAACATGCTTGGATACAGCACTCTGTGAACAGCCAGCTTCTTTGGCAATGAATGTTTGTGGCTTACCCTCCTTGTGAAGGGTGTCAATGATTGTCTTCTGGACAACTGTCAGATCAGCAGTCTTCCCCATGATTGTGTAGCCTAGTGAACCAAACTGAGAGACCATTTTGAAGGCTCAGGAAACCTTTGCAGGTGTTTTGAGTTGATTAGCTGATTGGCATGTCACCATATTCTAATTTGTTGAGATAGTGAATTGGTGGGTTTTTGTTAAATGTGAGCCAAAATCATCACAATTTAAAGAACCAAAGACTTAAACTACTTCAGTCTGTCTGCACTGAATTTATTTAATACACGAGTTTCACAATTTGAGTTGAATTACTGAAATAAATGAACTTTTCCACGACATTCTAATTTATTGAGATGCACCTGTGTGTGTGTATATATATTTTATATATATATATATATATATATATATATATATATATATATATATATATATATGTGTGTGTGTATATGTGAAGATTAATATATGGAAAAATATTTATTCATTCTATTTCATATATATATATATATATATATATATATATATATATATATATATATATATATATATAATACACATTTAAATAGCAATTAATGTCTCCATTTCAGCACCAAAATCATATGAGACAGTTTCCACAAGCTCGGGTCACCATAACTACCCATTTTATCCTTCATATGAACCTGTGGAGGGTCAGGTAACTCTATCCTAAACAAGCTTATTGCAGACTACTACTAAACTAAAAAGTAATATCTGGCCATGAAAATTAAACAGGTAAGGTAGTGATCTGTTCCTGTGTCCATCTCTCTGTACAGGTGTGTAACTTCCTGACTGCTGCTGACAGGAGCTGGAGGGACTTCCTGTGTGAGCAGAACTCACTGTCTGATGTCCACTTCAGCCAGAATTCGCGCTGGGACGCCGGTATTTACCCTCTCTCTCTCTGTAGTCATTTAAAAAAAATATATTGAGTCATTTGCAGTAAAGTGTGTGTGTGCGTGGGGGGGGGTTGTAGGTTACCAGATAAGTGGCTCTTTCTACAGCTGTAATACGTTTGACTCGCCTACCTCTCCATTCACTCTGGATGCTAGCATGAGATCAGCCGAGGCCATGGCACTGTCAGGTAAAAACACAATAATAAACTCCTTAGCAACACCCTAGCAACCACTCAAAGCACCTTAGCAACTGCCTTGCAGCAACCTAGTGAACACATTAGAACAAACAACCTTGGAACCATCTAACAATGCCTCAGTTACAAACCTCTTAGCAACAGCCTAGCTAGTACTTACAAATGCCCCAGTTACTACTTAGGGGCCGTTCCCACAGAACAGCGTCTTTGCATCTAAAAACACGAGACGCAGAGCTCAGGAATGGTTTTTAAAAAAGCACAGCGCAGAACGCCTCCACCGCTATGTTGCAATGCTATGTCAAATAAAACAGTTGCCATGCCAACTTGTTACTTTAAACAAAACTCGCAACGCTTGCCCCGCCTCCATGGTCTTCTGATTGGTCCACTGTTTTGGAACTGACATTGATAAGCGGCACTGTGTATGAAAGTTAAAAACGCGGCACTCATGTGGGAGATGCTGCAAAAGTCATGAGATCCCAGCACAACGGTTATTCACATCTGTCTAACGTGTGAAAACAATGGAAAAGTATAGCGCATTGGAATGGAAAAGCGCATTCTATGTGAACGGCCCCTTAGAACATCCTAGCAAACACATAGCAACAGACTAGAGGCTAGCAACTACCTACAAATGCCCCAGTGATTACTTAGAGTAGTGGTCTCAAACTCAATTACTGGAGGGCCTCAGCTCTGCAGAGTTTAGCACCAACCAGCTCCAAATCACACCTGCTTGGAAGTACCTAGCGATCCTGAAGAGCTTGATTAGCTGGATCAGGTGTGTTTGATTAGGGTTGGAGCTAAACTGTGCAGAGCTGTGGCCCTCCAGGAATTGAGTTTGAGACCAATGACTTAGAGCATCATAGCAACTGCCTAGCAACAACCTACAAATACCCCAGTAAGCATTTAAACCATCTTATCAACAGCCTAGCAACCACCTACAAATGCCCCAGAAACTACTTAGAACATCTTAGCAACTGCCTAGCAACAATCAACAAATGCCCCAGTAAGCACTTAAAACATGTTATAAACCGCCTAGCAACAACCTGTAAATGCACAGTAACCACCTAGCAACAGCCTAGCAACAGCCTACAAATACCCTGGAAACTACTTAGAACATCTTATAAACCGCCTAGCAACAGCCTAGCAACTGCCTACAAATGCCCCATAAACTACTTAGAACATCTTATAAACCGCCTAGCAACTGCCTAGCAACCACCTAAAATGCCCCAGCAACCACTTAGAACATCTTATAAACTAGCAACAAGCAACTTCTTGGCAACTACCTATAAAGGCACCAGTAACTATATAGAACATCTTAGCAACTACCTAGCAACAGCTTAGTAACCACCTACAAATGTCCCAGTAAACACCAGTAAACTACAACCTAGCAAGAACCTACGAATGCTCCATTAACCACTTATGGAGTTTTTCCACTGCGTGGTATGACTCAGCTCGGTACGGCTCAGTTCGGCTCGGTCTGCGTTTCCACTGTAGTTTAGTACGGCTTTAGAGTGGGCGGGATTATTCACGTGTCATTATAGTTCCGCTGCCTCTACTGCCGTGACTCGTGAAAAACTTTTTAATTCCGCGTCGCTCCATCACGGTCTTGATGGATCCGCTCCTCGGCTATCAACAAGAGGACAGTCTGTACTTCCTCAACAGACGACGAAACAGCCATTTTTTTTGGTTGTTAAAAGAAAGGTGCGCTCATTCAAAACAGTTGCGTACGATCCTTCGCTGGCTGTGCTTATTTAAATCTAGCGGGTCTGTTGTGTCTCATACTGCAAGTTCAATGACGCAGGCAGTGACGATTTTCTCCAGCCAATCAGTGATCAGCAGAGTTTACACGTCACATTTTGGTAACGGTACGGTTCGCTTGGAACCTCGGCCGAGGTGGTACTAAAAAAAGTAACAGGTACCAGGTACTGTACCCAGTGGAAAACCCTCCAAAAGTGAGCTGTACTGAACCGTACCGTACCATGCAGTGGAAAAGCGCCATTAGAACATATTAGCAACTGCCTAGCGACAGTCTAGCAATTACCTACAAATGTCCCAGTAACCAAATAGAACATCTTAGCTACAGCCTAGCAACAGCCTAGCAACAACCTTCAAATGCTCCAGTAACCAATTAGAACATCTTAGCAACTGCCTAGCAACAGTCTAGCAACTACCTACAAATGTCCCAGTAACCAATTAGAACATCTTAGCAACTGCCTAGCAACAACCTACAAATGCTCCAGTAACCAATTAGAACATCTTAGCAACTGCCTAGTGACAGTCTAGCAACTACATAGAAATACCCCAGTAACCACTTAGAAACATCTTAGCAACTGCCTAGCAACAGCCTAGCAACAACCTACAAATGCTCCAGCAACCAATTAGAAACATCTTAGCAACTGCCTAGCAACAGTCTAGCAACTACCTACAAATGACCCAGTAACCACCTAGCAACAGCCTGGAGACTCACCTGCGTCTCTGACTCTTCCAGACGCCCATCTGCAGGTGACGGTGTTCAGTGGTGAGACTCTAGTCGCAGACGTCACCATCACGAGTGCCGAGGGCTGTCGACTGGCTCCGCATGACGACGACTGGACCTACAGCGGCTCGGAGCTGGTTCCTCTCCCTCAGGCTGAAAGAGGAGCGCTGGAGGGGGGCGTCTTGCTCTGGATGACGCCCGATGGCCTGTACGCCCGACGCTTCTGTCAGTGCAGGGTCTACTGTGACGGGTTGCACGCTAACCTGAGTGCCAAACTCTGCAAACTAGAGCGAGAGCAGACCAGCAAACTACTGGACACACAGCTCTTCCTGACAGGTTAGAATGGCTCAACAACTACTAAACTGCATTTTAATATATTTAGTAGATAAAGGGATAGTTCACCCAAAAATGAAATTTTTTGTCATTAAAGGGATAGTTCACCAAAAAAATGAAAATTGTCATTAATTACTCACCCTCATGTCGTTCCAAACCCGTAAGACCTTCGTTCATCTTCAGAACACAAATTAAGATATTTTTTGATGGAATCTGAGAGCTCTCTGACCCTCCATAGACAGCAAGGATATTACCATGATCAACGTACAGAAACGTAGCATGGACATCGGTAAAATAATCCATGTGGCATCAGGGGTTCAACCGCAGTTTTACGAAGCTACGAGAATATTTTTTGTGCGCAAAGAAAACGATCATTTTTGTGCACAAAGAAAACAATAATTTGAGCGCTGTCTACTGAATGGAAACCCCACTGATTACGTTCAGCGAAAGCGCGTGCATGCTGAACGTAAACAATGCTCATTATGTACATTATGTTCTGGGGTACTCTCCAAAATGGGGGAAGACGGTAACTCGGGGAGAAGAACTGCTTAATAAATTATGTTATTATTGTTTTATTTGCGCACAAAAAGTATTCTCGTAGCTTCGCAAAATGATGTCACGTATTATTTTACCGATGTCCTTGCTATGTTTCTGTGCTTTAATCGTGGTAATATCACTGCTGTCTATGGAGGGTCAGAGAGCTCTCAGATTCCATCAAAAATATCTTAATTTGTGTTCCGAAGATGAACAAAGGTCTTACAGGTTTGGAACTACGTGAGGGTGAGTAATTAATGACAGAATTTTCATTTTTGGGTGAACTAATCCTTTATTTACTCACCCTCATGTTGTTGCAAACCCGTAAGACTTTTGTTCATCTTCGGAACACAAAGATATTTTTAATGAAACCTGAGGGTGTATTCACACCAAGAAAGTCTACTAGTTCACTTGCTTTGGTCCGGACTAAATACAATGTTGATTTTTTTTTTTTTTTTTGGTGTGGTTCACTTTCACACTGCTCTTTTTGCAAGTGAACCAGAAATTGTAAACAAAACCATATGTGCTAAGGACATCCATTCATTGGTTGGTCCATTCAACCGTACCAGAGTTTGTTTGGAAGCGGACCAAGACCACCTCTTCAGCTGGATCTCGGTACGGTTGTTTGGTCCGCACCCGAGTGTGATTGCTGTATTCACACTTGGCCAAAAGATCCGCACCAAGGGGGGGAAACGAACTTGAGTTCAATTCAGTCGAACCAAACAAAACAGGTGTGAATACACCCTGAGAGATTTCTGTTCCTCCACTGACAGTCTACATAACTGCCACCAGTGTTGCTAAGTCCATAATTTCCGTAAGAACCAGTGAGGTTCATTCTTGTGTGTTACACAACACGTTTGAGCTTCCGTAAGAACCAATGAGGTTCATTCTTGTTACACAACACGTTTGAGTTTCCGTAAGAACCAATGAGGTTCATTCTTGTGTGTTACGCAACATGTTTGAGCTTCCGTAAGAACCAATGAAGTTCATTCTTGTGTTACACAACACATTTGAGTTTCCGTAAGAACCAGTGAGGTTCGTTCTTGTGTGTTAAGCAACACGTTTGAGCTTCCGTAAGAACCAGTGAGGTTCATTTTTGTGTTACGCAGCACGTTTGAGCTTCCATAAGAACCAGTGAGGTTCATTCTTGTGTGTTACGCAACACGTTTGTGCTTCCGTAAGGACCAGTGAGGTTCATTCTTGTGTGTTACGCAACACGTTTGAGCTTCCATAAGAACCAGTGAGGTTCATTCTTGTGTTACGCAACACATTTGAATTTCCGTAAGAACCAATGAGGTTCATTCTTGTTACGCAACACTTTGAGCTTCCGTAAGAACCAGTGAGGTTCATTCTTGTGTTACACAACACGTTTGAGCTTCCGTAAGAACCAATGAGGTTCATTCTTGTGTGTTATGCAACACGTTTGAGTTTCTGTAAGAACCAATGAGGTTCATTCTCCTGTTACACACCATGTTTGAGCTTCCGTAAGAGCCAGTGAGGTTCATTGTTGTGTGTAATGCGGAACGTTTGAGTTTCTGTAAGAACCAGTGGGGTTTGTTTTCACACTTAAAGTATGGTTGAGCTTATGTTTATGTTTGCTGATCAATGCAAATGTGTGAATAAAAACTTAAATTAAATTAAATTATGTAAAACTATCAAGTCTCTTTGGAAAATTTGGACAAAACCGCTCAATTCATATGGATTATTATTAATTAAAATCAGCCCAATTGGTATTCAAAACTAGCCCAGTCGTTTTTTCCCGCAGTTTTCTGCTCTGTCGGGGGTCCCCTCCACCAAAATAGCGTTCCACAGGCTGGAGGGGGGATCGCTTTAACCTGCAGACTAAAAAACATCCTGCAGCAACAGTGTAAAAGTAGCCAAATCCTTCGGTATAACCATGGACTTGGCAACACTGGTGGTAATTACTGTCAATGGAGGGAGAGAAATCTCTTAGGTTTAATTAAAAATATCTTCATTTGTGTTCTAATGATGAACGAAAGTCTTATGGGTTTGGAACGACATGAGGGCAAGTAAATAATGATAGAATTATGACCTTTAAGTTTTAATGCATTCATTCTTGCAGAGCTCCAGGGTTATTTCCTGCATGCTCGTCCTCCTCCGCGTTTCCACGTGCAGCTGTTTTTTGAGTGCTGTGACCCCTCTGCAGACAAGAGACCCCTGATGGTCCAGGTAATGACCTTTGAACTCTCCACCCACTCTGACACAATAGTTGGCTCCACACGACTAAACCTGGCTATACTTCTCTTGTCCTACAGGTGGAGCCGCTGTTTGCCCGTCAGCTGCTGCTCCTCCTCCAGCAGGGCGGCATGAACTACACAAGGAGCACTCATGAACTTTCACCTCTGACCCCTGAGCAGGTTTACCCCACCCACCAAGATTATCCTGTTGTCAGTGGACATCAGACGCACGACAACTTCATACAAGAGTGACCCCAAAAGAGTTAAAAGACATTAAGACACCATATTTTTAAAATAGTTAATAATATTAATAACCCCAAATCTATGCATAGGCTGTTTACTGTTGCCAAGCCACGTAGCAAATTAATGCATTAATACAGAGTGTGAAAATCAATCAATCAATCAATCTGAATTTAAATAAAAAAGGAAAAAAATATTTTATAAATTTATTTTATAAGGAAAAAAAAAAAAAAAAATATATATATATATATATATATATATATATATATATATATATATATATAAAATAACACACACACACACACACATAATTTAAAAAATTATGAAAAATAAATGAATATTTCGATGTCTGTGTGATTAATGACTTTTATATTTTTGTGCTTTATATTTTTATATTTTACTTTCTTTGCTTGTACTGTTTTATCATTGTAAAACTGTGATTCAACAGCATCTCAGGGACAAAATTTGTTTAAAATGAATGTATATGGTTGGAATAAAATATCCACATAATACTGCACGATATTTACTGAAACTATATACAGTATTATGCAATAATATAACATTTCAGGAACTACTACTTTACAATCAAATAAACGATACACAATTGTATTTCTAACAAAGGTTCATAAATGCTTTTATGAGTTTGTAAAGTGTTAAGTATTAAAATTTTACAAATATTTACATTATATATTCAGTCAATGAAACTTGAGTCATTTACCTCTTCATTTATTGTATTTATTTGGTTCACTTTCAAACACAGAAATACACAATAAATATGACATTCACTGGTTACCATACACAACCAAACAGTGTTTGAAATCAGAGACACTTTGAAACACTTGTAAACGTTTTTTTTTTTTCACTAATGGACCATGAATGCGCTTAGTTAATGCCCACAGATGCTGTCTAGTAGTGAAATGAGTGAATGTTTCCAAAGAGGGATGCCTTCAGCTGCAAGAATGGACTTTGCACCGTGCATCTGTTCACGCTTAAATCACATAATAATCGTGCTACCGCATAACAGGAGGTGACATCGGTCAGTGATTGCATACACAAACCCACAGTGAAGTGGTGAACCTGATTTGCTAGAAACTGATGTGACTCGGTTAATGAAATCAGGCGTGCGATTATCATAGTGTTCACGAGTAATACTGGCATTATTTCAAGTGCTTCCCTTTCAATCGAACTAGAAAAGGTCCCTAAAATATCACAAAACAGCAAAACAATCATCACGTAGGAATATGACTATATGTCACGTCCAATATATATATAAAAAAACACAAATAGAAAAAGAAAAAAACTAAATATAAAAACTGGAGAACAAGGCAAATAAAATGCTTTGGTCAACAAAACCAATTTGTGGACATATTGGCATTGTGAAAATACGAATGTGAAAATACACCAACTAAACGCATCGAATCGCCACGATGTAAACAAAAATTACGATTTGAGCGACTGGCCTCAAAGCGACAGATTTGGCCACCGATTACGTCTTCGGCTTTGAACGCTTCCCGAATATCGTACACAGTCCTCGCCATTCACATACACGTATATGTGTTTATATATTGGTTATATTTCAGCAGGAGAACATATTGCATGCTGGGATAGCTGTGGGCGGCATCGCTGCCACAAACTTCTCTCTCCGTGCTCTGACCAGGAGAAACCAAGTAAAACCATGTCGGACCGGATTCACGCGAACAGCCTCGTACAGTACGGGATAAAGCGTCAAGTAGACATCATGTCATCATGCCGTGACAGTGGCGTGGGTACATTAGCGTGTGGATGTTTGCGTGCAGCGCAGGCGCTCATTCGAAGGCCCACACCTCCAGGTTTTGGATGGTGAAGTCCTGTTTGGAGGATAGTGGCAGGTTGTTGAAGGTGGAGCATTTAGATGTGGTGCCGTGGTAAAGGTCGGCGTCCAGCCACAGGCCCAGATGACCCCTGGGAGACGGACAGTTGAGCGTTAAACACGCAGCAGCAAAAGATGCATGTATGGCACAGAGCTGGGTAAATTACTTACAAATTGTAATCCGTTACTGATTCCAAATAATTACATGACAAAAATTGTAGTTAGTAATGTAATCCATTACATTACAGATTTTAGGCAATATAATCAGACTACTTTTTGATTACTTTTGACCCATCTTGTTTTTCACATTGATTTAAATAGGATAATCTTGTATCATTTTGATATAAACATATACAGAGAAAGAAAATATATTCATTTACATTGTCATTTAGCAGACGCTTTTATCCAAAGCGATTTACAAATGAGGACAATAGAAGCAATCAAAACCAACAAAAGAGCAACAACATGCAAGCGCTATAACAAGTCTCGGTTAGCCTAACGCAGTACACGTAGCAAGGTTTTTTTTTATTTATTTTTTATATATTTTTTTTAATATTCCATTCATTGTAATTAACAACATGAAATGCATTAATCATCAATGTCAAGGTTTCTCAAACTGGGGTTCGTAAAGGAACTGCAGGGGGTTTGTGAGTTTAATGGAAAGCTAATAATTAATTAAATCATAAAAATGTTAAATTAAAGTTGATCATTTCAAAATAACAACAATCAAAATAAAACACACACAAAAAAAAAATAAATTAAAAAAAATAACTTTAAAAAACCATGCAAATGTGATACTTAATTATTAAATTATTTGTTTAAAAATCTCAGGGGTATTTCAAGAAAATATATTAGTTTGGGAATTCCTGCATTACATGTAAATAAGAAATGCATTGTAATGTGTTTGAAAGACAAAAGCCTTCCAAAGACAGTAATACATGGTTAAAAATAACCAACTGAGTGATAATTAAAATAAAAATAAATGTGTTCATCGGTAGTTGATGCAATGTTGAAACACTTCTTAAACCTGAAATGATTTTTGTAAATCCATTGCTCAAATGCTGTGTAGCCACCTGACTAATGACTGATCTCTGTGTGAATGTCCACAAAGACTTTCTGAGAGTATATAAGCGGTAGGCTATTTTAGAAAGGGAAATTTAAAAGATGAAAAAGAGAAATTAGGGAGAATCAATACATTACAAATAATTTACTACTACTGTGTGAATATGTAATCATGTAATTCATAAAAAAGTAACTGTAGTCTGATTACTGAGTATTTTAAAATGTAATTTAATCTAATTACAAGTACTTAATCTTTGGAATCTGATTACGTAATCCAGATTACATGTAATCAGTTACTACCCAGCTCACGTTACCATGTTTCTGAACTCACCCTCCTCCACCGATCTGCAGGGAATCCGTGTTTCCTTTCACAAAGTATGAGTTTTCTCCCGTCCAGCAGTAAACCTGAAGACATTCAGCGTCATTAACTACACATTGATTTTCTGTGAAGCTGCTTTGGAATGATGTGTATCGTGAAAAATGCTTTACAAATAAACGTAAATTGAATTAACTAAAGACAAACATCAAGACAAACTACAACGGTCACTTTACACAGGTACTGAGGCCTCATGCAGTTTGAATACTTAATCTGAACAGAGATTTGAAGTTGGAAATGATTTAGGGTCCTTTCACACGGAGCGCGATTAAGCGACGCAAATGTACGACACAATGATGTTCTTGAATCAAAACAATAGATCGCTATGGAGCTATTCATACCGATCGCGATCAATTGTGGCACGACAAAGTAGATTTTAGACCAGTGTGTTGATATTTTTTTGCTAGGGACCTTATGATTGATTCAAGATTCAAGCTCTGGTGGGTTTCTAGTTACTACGCAGTTGCTAACATTTTCTAAATGGTTGCTAGGGCATTACTTAACGGTTGCTATGGTCCTCTAAGTAATTTATAGGTTGTTACTAGGCAGTTGCTAAGATATTCTGGGTGGCTGTCCGTCTGTTGCAAAGGTGTTCTCATTGGTTGCCAGAACATTGCCAAGCAGTAGCTGACATATTCTGGGTGGTTGTTAAGACTGTTTGGTTGCCAGTGTTCTTTGAGTGGTTTCTAGGGTGTTGCTAGGCAGTTGCTAAGGTGTTCTAAGAGGTTGCCTGGCAGTTGCAAAGGTATTCTGATTGATTGACAGGACATTGGCAAGCAGTTGCTGACATATTCTGAGTGGTTGTTAAGACTGTGTGGTTGCCAGTGTTCTCTAAGTGGTTTCTAGGGTGTTGCTAGGCAGTTACTAAGGTGTTCTGGGTGGTTGCCTGGCGATTGCATAGGTGTTCTGATTGGTTGACAGGACATTGGCAAGCAGTTGCTGACATATTCTGAGTGGTTGTTAAGACTGTGTGGTTGCCAGTGTTCTTTAAGTGGTTTCTAGGGTGTTGCTAGGCAGTTACTAAGGTGTTCTGGGTGGTTGCCTGGCGATTGCATAGGTGTTCTGATTGGTTGACAGGACATTGGCAAGCAGTTGCTGACATATTCTGAGTGGTTGTTATGACTGTGTGCTTCCCAATGTTCTCTAAGTGGTTTCTGGGGTGTTGCTAGGCAGTTGCTAAGGTGTTCTAGGTGGTTGCCTGGCGGCTGCAAAAGGTGTTCTGATTGGTTGCCAGGATACTGTTAAGCAATTGCTAAGACGTCTGAGTGGTTGATAAGGCATTATTTTGCGGTTGCTGAGAATTTTCTAGGGCGTTTGCAAACAATTTTGATCCCTAAAGTCTATGTAGGTCAGAAACATACCTTGATCTCTGGGCAGAAGCTGTAGAGGAAGGTCTCTCCTGTCCCATAATAGTGCTCACTCAGTCGGAAAGGGTGAGTGGAAAACGCTCCAAAAATCTGCAGGAGAAAATGACAAGTTTTTTTTAACATGGCAACACCAGTTTCATCAGTCGGTCACAGTAGTGCATGTACCTGGTTGTCCATGTCTTTGATGACCATCAGCACAGGGCAGTCCAGCTCCATCAGGTTCCTGTACAAGGTTTTCAGGCTGGTTCCGTGTACCACCGTACTGTAAACCAGACGCCACGGATAACCCTGAACACGGGCCGGCAAACAAGTGGACAACTGCAGGAGAAAGCATCATACAAATCACAATGATCACCATTTATGATATCACCATCTCAAAGAAATCCCAATGGACCTTTAAATAGTTAAAGGGATAGATAGTTCACCCAAAAATGAAAATTTGCTAATTTATTCACCCTCAGGCCATCCAAGATGTAGATGACTTTCTTTCTTCAGTGGAACAGTAAATAAGATTTTCAGCTGAAACCGTGGTCCTTGGTGATTCATAAAATGCAAGTCAATGGCTACAGCAAATTACTAATGGCAAATGAATAGTCGTGGCTTCTGATGATATATTGATGACTTATAAAGCGAAACAATCGCTCTGTGCAAGAAACTTATTTACAACATTATTACTTGTAATCCAGAGCCTCAGGGAAACTGTCAGGAGTCATGTCCAGTTCATGAACCAATCATTCTTTTGAACCGATTCTTTTTAGTGAGCTAGTTGAACAAGTTCACCTAACTGGACTGAAGCATCTGAATCAGTTCACGGCTCGAGCACCGCAGATCTACAAGTTACTCAATCCAAACTCACTTTTGGACACCTGACAGTCACTACGACTCGAAATGAGCCGAAATAACGGCATATGGTCCAATGATGAATGAACTGATTCAGCGCTCCAGTTCCTCCAACAGTCACTGAACTGACGAAACAGTTCGACTCTATAATAACACAACTGCAGCTTTAATAACACAATTGCGAATATGTTACATCATTGCTTGATTACGTAAACTAACTAGTGAACTGAACCAGTACACTGAAACGAACTGTCCACTTTGCAGAAAATAATCATATTTCCCCATTTGTCTCAGGCTCTGGATTACAGGTAACAATGTTGTAAGTAATGTTCAGTTTCTGGCACAGACCGAGATCGTTTCACTTCATAAGACCTCAATATATAGTCAGGAACCACGGGTATTCATTTTGTGTTCCTTGATATGCTTTTTTTTAATTCTCAAAAACCGTTAGCCATTGACTTGCATTTTATGAATCACCAAGGGCCACGATTTCAGTTAAAATCTTCTTTACTGTTCTACTGAAGATAATTTACTTGAATGAGTAAATTAACAAGAAATCTTCATTTTTGTGAACTATCCCTTTAAAGTAGCAAAAAACGCAGACCTTCTCAGTGTGCGTGTCTTCCAGAAGAGCGCTGGGGTCCATCAGCACAGGAAGAAGATCTAGAGGTTCCTCATCCTCAAAGCTGAAGCTCTGGCGTCTCTTGGCCTCATTAATCGTTATGATCTGATGACAAAAAACAAACCAAGCTTTCATATTTATCATATTCTTTTTCTCACAAGAGTCGCATGTTCCTCACCTCCCAGCTGCGAGGAACCGGGTCACTGAAGAAGTTGTCGATCATGGTGAGCTCGTCTTTCTCCACGACCACGAAGCCCTGCTCCTGAGCGTCTTTCCCATAAGTGTCTGGAGACCACTGGATGAAGAACGAGTACAGGTGGTCCACTCTTTGGAGAAAGGGCAGGAAGGTTTGGTTAGAAGTGTACATTACATTGCATATTATATTGTAGGAACTAGGAATGCTCATTTTAACCGGTTAACCGTTAACCGCCAGTAAGAACTTTGACCGATTAATGCAATCAGTTAAACGGTTTAAAAGCCATTTAATTGTTTGTTTGTTTTTCAGTAATTTATCAAAATATTTTAAAACAGCTGCTGCATGATAGGGCTGTCAAAATGGCTGAAAAACTAAATTTGAATTTTGTACTTGAAATTATATTAGAATTTATAAGGCATAATTTCAGTTAGGGGGAAAAAAAGATTTTGGCTTCTCTCCTGAGGCCACAAGAGGACGCATCGAGCAAAATATAACTAATGCACCTTTCTTCAAAGCAATAAAATAACAGACCATCTTTGCAAAAAGTGCATAATATTTAAATTAATGTTTATAAACCATATATAATTAACTAAGTTGCTTAAAGAAACAAAACAGCATCATGTATGCATGTATAGTTTAATACAAAGGACCGAAAACCAATCACAAAGAGTACTTTTTACATTTAAAAACATGAGATGCAGTGGGATGGGGAAAAACCACCATAAAGTCTCGAGACATGTTTTTTTTTAAAAGTTGAACTTAATTTTACATGGCTTTCTAAATATGCGTCTCTCTTGTGCAACGGTGATAGATGTTCCTCTAGAAAATGCGATAAATATATGCGTTCTGTGTGAATGGCTTGGTTTCAGTTTTGATGTAAACAACATCATCTCCACATTGACGTTCTCTTTTTCCGCAATATTTTTAATGAACAACGTAGCAGCGCCGCATTTAGTGGGTTCAACTGGATAGGCTAACAAAAACATTAAAATGCAATGACACCTGCATCGTCATCGCATCTCGTGCACCACTGATAAGGCCGCCTGATGCACACCTAAAATTCGAACACAACGTTTTTGCATTCGAATGTGGATTTTTATTTTAAATTCAATGAATATTCGAAATTCAATTTTTTTGACAGCCCTACTGCATGGTTAAAATATGCTACGCGTATAAAATAAAATTGCGATTTTGAGAGAAAAAAAACATAAATCACGTATAAGTCGCATTTTATTATTACATTCAGAAATAGGCCTAAAGTCGACGTAAAATGTTTACAAACATTATGAACACTATAAACATAGTTAGGCTAGGCTATTTTAGTTCCCCTCACTTCACAACAAATCCTTTCAATTTGACAGTATTCAGAAAATAACAAGAATGAAAAATATAAAAAGCTAGACTACATAAACGACCAGTCAAAAATTAATTTAGGCAAAAGTGAAACTGAAATGTTGGGTCTCTCATTCGACACAAATCCAAATGCTTCCGTGTTCATGATGTATTTGAATGCAGAAATGTTATTTATTATGTAAACCTTGTTTTGTACTTCACTCACATTCCAATAACCACATAAAACAAATTGTGTTTGGAATAACATCACAGCGGTACGGTGATAACACTTAACAGCACAGATTATTTAAACTGAGCAGCAGTGTGTTTTTTCCATATGTTTGGCTAAATGTATTTTATTTTGATAATGAACAGGCTGCATTGTCAAGTTAGTAACGCTTAATTGTGCGCGCGTCACTTGATTTTTTTTCCTTGTTACAGTGGAAACAACTACTCCTAATCAAAACTGTAAAAGGTTTGCATTTATTTGCGTATATTAATAAAAACAAAAACTTTGTGCTTTTGTAAAATAAAGAAAAATAGGATATTTCTTGTATAGGCCTATTTATTCATTATATATAGCCTAGCTTTATGATGTTTTTCCACACTCGCAGAAGCGCTGCAAGTGCGTGATGTGGTGCGAGCAAATGAATCCTCATGTTCTGTTGTTTGCTGCTTTTTGCACATGTAAAATTAATCCCTGGAAAACAAATTTTGGTATTTTTAACGCATCACAGACACTTATGCTGTCTAATTTAATTCAGTTCTAATTTAAAATAATCTTGTCGGTCAATGGTTAATAATCGGTTAACAAGCGTCGATTGACAGTTAAATGAACATCCCTAGTAGGAACCCATTCATACCTCTCTTGAGGCACAGCAAACCAATATTCTGGTTGCCGCCCTCTGCCAATGTACGAGTGGGCGGGGCTAGATGTCCGACCAGTGGCGAAGGACTTCCTCATTGGCTTCCCCACCTTAAAGCAGAGGAACATGGGCGGAGCTTTGCTCTTTTCTTCATTGGACAGCAGCATATCTGTAAATCAGATCAGATACCAGCTCTGAACATCCGACCATCTCCTGGCCTCATTAGTTGTGATGATCTAGAAAACAAACGGCTAAAAATATCTGAAAACCCTTCTGCACTATTTAGGAGACACCGGTCATTAAGTGCACAAGGGACAGAAGCATCATGTTGACTCTGCCGCAGGGCCATATGGGAAATTATGCAAGTGTTCAGCCTGTTTGTTTTTCCAATGTCACTATCAGCTTCTGCTGAGAGGCCTGATAAACCCTCATCTGTTAAACATACGAGCTCGAACACGAGAGCTCTGCTCCAAAACCTAGTGCAACATTATGCATTATTCATTTGACACCTTGTTTGGGCCAAATTTTTAGCATTGCACCTATTTTCAGTGGAGAAGGCAATCCCAGAATGCATTGCAAAAGCTTTTTTTTGTTTTGCATCATACTAACGTCAGTTAAGGGTGGAGCGTCCTGTGAGCTTGCATTCCAAATCATTCTCTTATCAGTGTTGTTATTACCCATACAGCAAAAAAAAAAAAAAAAAAAAAAAAAAAAAAAAAAAAATTATGGCCAAAATATACTTATATAAATAAATGCTACATATATGCTGCAAATAGTGAAGTTCAAATAAATATGTTTTTGAAATTGAAAATATATTTACTTTCAACCTTCACCAACCAAAATATATTTAAAAAATGCATTTACAATCTTACAGTAGCCTACATTTAGATTGATTCATAACTTAATTTTATAGATAAAACATTTTTCTTCAAATGGGACATAGGTGAATGTATTTTTGAAATATACAGAAGGCAAAATATATGCTTTTAAAAAATTGTATATTATTAAAATATATTTTTAAAAAATGGGCAAAAATGTATTGGTAGAAAATATATTTACAAAAATATATTTTGAAACATTTTAGCAAATATAAGTTTCAATTTAAAATATATTTGAAAATATATCTCTTTTGCTGTAGAGGTAGCTAAAACTAAAACTATTAAATTTTAAATAATAAATCTGAAATAAAATAAAATATAAACATTAAATGAAAAACTTCAAAACCTGAAAAAAAAAATGGAACTGTTGTTTGGAAACTAACTGAAATAAAATAAGCTTAAGTTAAAGTACTAAAATTGCTAAAACTAAAATTGAAATAAATATAAATTAAAGCTAAATAAAAAATAAAAAAAATATTAATCCTTATAAAATAAAATTTTGGATGCATTATAATGGCAACTAACTGATGGAAGTTAAAATAACTTTAAGTGACTAACTGAAATAATCAAATCAAATTAAAACCATTAAAAAAAGTGAATAAAAAAAATGAATAAAAAAAAGATAAAAGCACACTTCAAAATTATTAAATTTCAACTAAAATTAAAATAAAAACTAGTGCTGTCAAACGATTAATCGCGATTAATCGCATCCAAAATAAAAGTTTTTCTTTACATAATACGTGCATATTTATTATGTATATATAAATACAAACACATGCATGTATATATTTAAGAAAAATATGTTATGTTCACATATTATATATATATATATATATATATATATATATATATATATATATATATATATATATATATATATAAATATATATATAAAATATAAAATAAATAATATAAAATATATAAGAATATAAATATATAAATGTATATACATGTAAATATTTTCAAGATATATACATGCATGTGTGTGTATTTATATATACATACATAATAAATATACACAGTACACACATATATTATGTAAACAAAAACTTTTATTTTGGATGCGATTAATCGCGATTAATCGTTTGACAGCACTAATAAAAACAAATACAATTAAAAAACAAATAAAAGCTCATTCAAAATATTAATAAATACTATAATTGAATACAAACACTACTAAACTAAAACTGTCACTTACTTCAGTTGCCTATGTAGACAGTAGACAGCAAGGCAGCTCACTAATGTTAGAAACCGCATGCTTGAAAACACTCCTTTGCTGTGATTGGCTGGTCTTTCCTGGCAATCACACAGACTCACCTTCGATTGGTCTCTGCATTCTTTTTAGCAGCCATGACTTCATCTCAGCCTCACTGGCTCGTCTGCGTAGCTCGGCTTCAGAAAGCTGTGCGTCTGAGTTTGGTCCCTTGTTATCCTCAAGATTTGGTCCAGGCGAACTACTACATTTCCCAGAGTCCTCTAGGGTCGCCTTTGCTTTTTGGTCGCTTTTGGTCGCATCGATTGCCGAGACTCCATTTACTAACGTTTCACCCATTCTTTTGGTTTCTTCATTCACTTCTGTGGTAGCTTCCTTCCCATAATGCACCAGTGCCGTGGGTTCATCAAGCCTGTTCGGAAAAGACTGTAGCAGCTCTGCGTTGTCATCTGTGGAACGGTTGTGAAGGCCTTCGTCCTCGTCTTCCTCAGCATGAAAAGACGTCACGGATTTGTCTGTTGACGTCTTTCTTTGCTCCTGTAGTGACGCCCCATCCTGGCCAGAGCAGGTGGTGTTAGAGTCGCTCTGCAGCAGCTCCAGTTCGGTGAAACCTTCGTCCGACGGAGATTTGTCAGCGATCTGGCACTCTGATATCTCAGAGACGGCCGCTTCAATATCGTCTAACACGATTGGCTGGTTGGGCGCGCCGAGAGCCTCGTAACGACTAAAGGGGTTCAAATCTCGTTCAGAGGGAAGCTCCTCCCACTCGCCCGGCCTGTATAACGGACAGAGATCCTGGGCTTCATCACTACCGCCGACAACAGCGGCCATCATCATCATCATCATGAGAGTGGAGATGGAGAAATTAAAGAGAAAAACAAACAAAACATCCAAAATGAACAAACTCAAGACTCAACTGAACAAAACAGAAATATGACAAAACTTAAAGAATAAATGTGACAAAACTTAAGGGATAAAAGTGATTTTTGGAGTCAAAGCTGAACCAAAATTGAATGAATAATTTTATTTTTTTTAATTAAAAAAAAAAAAAAAAAAAAGTGAAAGAGGTGGACTATTTCAGGTGATCTCATCAATAATTTTGATTCGTCCCTCAGTTTGTGAGAATGAACAAAAATGTATTGACAATTGTAGTCTACGGGGGAAAATTGCAGCATGGTGAATAAATGTTTAAAATATGCTACTATCACACTGTTTTTAAAATATAAACTTTACACTTAACATTTAAATTGCTCATTTTGCTATTAAGCCTTTTCTGTAAATATGTGGTTAAAGTAAAAATAAATAAATAATTTAATTAATTAATACAGGAGGTAAAGTAGAAAAATAAAAATGTTAAAAAGTTAAAATAAAAAAATTTAAATAAAAAAAAAAAAATGCATTATATAAAAATAAAATAAATATGGAAAATAAATTGAAATAAATTAATTTAAATAAATAAAATTAAATTACATTTACATAAATAAAATAAGATCAAATTAAAATAAAATAAGTTAAATCAAAATAAATAAATTAAATTACATTTAAATAAGTTAATATGTAATAAAATAAACAAAATAAATAATTTAAAATAAAATAAATATCAAAATTAATTAAGTTACATTTGCATAAATAAATAAATAAATGCATTAAAATAAATACAATTTTTAAAAAAGTAATAAAATAAAAAGGTAAAATAAATTAGTTAAAAATAAATTAAATTAAAAAAGTAAATAAATACATTTAATTTTAACAAAAAACAAAACAACTGGATTGTTATTGGTCATTCAGCATATTAAAATATTAAATACTAAATTAATTTAATTTTAACCTTGGACCTGTAAATATTTACTGAACCAAAACTGAGACCACAGAACTGTGATACAAACTGAACCATGAGAAATTAAGGATCTGGCTGCTCATAGATTACACAATAAAAGTCCTACTGGTATATAATCAAATCTTAATGGTACTAAAACAACATTTTGTTGCCATTCCAGAACAAAACCTGCAGGTTGTTTCTAACAGTAAACACAAGCACATAATCGTTTAAATAAAATATTTTTTTAAAAACATAAAAAACACAGAAGGGGTTTTCTAAGACGAGAACAAAATGTAAGAGATTTTAAAGACAGAAATAAGAAATTAGACCGAGGGAGAAAAAAGAGTCTGTTGCTTACGACGGCAGCGCGTCCTTGAGCTTCATACGGGACACATCGTCATACAGGGCCACAGACAGCACCTCTTCCATGGGACAGATGAGGCCATACTCCTCACAGCCGTTCTCAATCACCAGCGGGTCGGATTTATGCGGGTCAAACATGATGTTGTTGGGTGTTATAATCATCACTCCTCCCACAACTCCCTGCAGAGATCCCAGAAACCTCAATTAAAGCTGAAGTGTGTCTTTTCTGCATCATGGAAATCACTATAATGCGTAAAAATGCATCACAAATGACTGGAAATCCATTGGTCAGAGGATGTAGGAACAGTGTAGGAATAGTGTCCTATCAGTGTTGGGGGTAATGCATTACAAGTAACACAAGTTGTGTAATCAGATTACTTTTTCAAGTAACTAGTAAAGTAATGCATTACTTTTAAATTTACAAGAAAATATCTGAGCTACTTTTTTAAAATAAGTAACACAAGTTGCATTTATTCACTTCAGGCTATGGCTTATTCATTTCACTTTTGGTGTGAAAGGGCCTTTACAGTTGGCAACTTTTGGGTTTTTTGTAATTAAAGATAAATAAGCAACTCCAGCCCACGTGACAAAAAGTAACGCAAAAGTAACAATGCATTGCTTTCCATAAAAGTAACCATGTAATGCAGTTAGTTACTTTTTTATGGAGTAACGTAATATTGTAATGCTCTTCTTTTAAAAGTAACTTTCAGCAACAGTTTATCCTATAAAAGGCAAATTACACGTCATAAATAGCGGTTCACTTCAGTAAATTACACCCACAGTTTAATTAAATCCACATGAACAGACAAGGATTTGGTTCAGGTATGAACCTAAAGTATAACTGAGATTCTATAATAGTTTAATTAATATTTGAATTAGATTTTATTTTATACATTTTTTACATTTACATTCATTTTAATTTTTAATGCATTTCTTTTGTAATTTCTATTTATTTATTTATTTATTATTATTAAATAATTCAAATAGCTAGGAGTATCAGCTGTATGAAAAGTGACTAGGTTTGGTTTTTCGACCATTGAAAATGAGTAAAAGTTGAGTAAAATGAGTTCAACAAAATATGCACATGGAGCTGCATTGAGATCCCCATATCTCATGAAATGAACCATATAGGGCCTTAAAAATGAATATACCAAAAGACAAGTTTGTTAAGAACCAGAATCTAAATGGATATTGCGATAGCTTTAATACTTCTTGAGTTACAGGCATGCAAACTTTGAGAAAAGAACATTTTTAACACTCAGACAGGTATGTTCTAGGCAATTTTTTTGATAGAGAGAAACAAGATATGTTTCTAGTTTCAACATTATTTGTTCTTCAGGTAACTGCAGCAATGGTGACTGGACAGCAACATTATGGAATTCGTATTCCAAAAGAGTGTTTAATTTTCACAGCTAAAGCACGTGCTTTGCTATTAGCTTTGGAATATATTGAAAATGCATAACAAAAGGATTCTATAATTTTTACAGACTCTAAATCATGTCTTCAAGCAATGGACTCTTTAAAAACTGATCATCCTTTGATAGATTGTATTTTAACCAAAGTGGACCATCTACAGAATCAATTCTATAGTGTTATTTTTTGCTGGGTTCCAGGCGATGTTGGGCTTTCAGGAAATGAGCGAGCTGATCCAGCTGCAAAGAAGGCTTTTAATCAGGAAGTACACAAATGTCAAATTCCTCCCTCAGAGATCAGACCTACTTTTTAATCGTTATATATTAAATAAGTGGCAAGAAGAGTGGGATACATGTACAAATAATAAATTACATGAAATACATCCGGAAAATTCAAACAGATTTTTAATCTCTTTTAAAACTAGATTTGATCAAGTGGTATTTAGCAGATGTTGCATAAGTCATACAAGACTGACTCATGCTTAAAGGTGAAGACCCTACTCTGCAAATTTCCCCTTTCTGTCAAACATGTTTTATTGGACTGTCCAGCTTTTAATGTATGTAGAAAACTCTTTTATGAAGTGAACTCACTTAAAGAGTTTAGTATAATTTTTCCAGAAAAAGTTTTAGAATTTTTATCATATGTTAATATAAAAAAAAAATCTTGTGTAATATAACTTGTGTTTGTTTGTTTGCTGGTTTTTATGGTATTTGTTATACTTGTATTTTTTTAAATTGTTTTTGCCATGAAAATAGCCTAAGATGCTGACATGGCATTAAATAAATATATACTATTAGTACAAGTGACCCTCATTTGGTTTTTGACCACTGAAAATGTGTATAATTTACTCACTGAGCTACACTGAAATCCCCATATCTCTGGAACTGAACCATACAGGGCCTTAAAAGAAATGCTTGTAAAGAACCATCATCTAAAAGGATATTAAGACATCTTTAATACTTCTTGAGTTACAGGCATGCAAACCTTGGGCAATAAACTGACCATTTTTGAACTGTCACCACTGGCGTATAAAGATTGCTGAAGTCAACATATTTTACTAACAGAGCTACCAATCTCGGTGTAAAAATAATTATGCTGCCATCTTTCTAAATTCATTTTTACCCCCTGTAATTTGGCTCTGAATCTCATTTTGATCCCCCTCTACAAAATAGAGGATTACTCCATAAATACCCAGGTTAAAAAAAAAAGTACACTTCCATAATGTACTTAAAGTGCACTATTTTCTTGCACTAATTTCTTGCACCATTAATAACTGTGCTATTTTGGGACACCATGAATATGAACTAAAACGTAGCTTGTAGTACACTTGAACCCATCTTTCATACACTAGTGCACTCAAGTGGTAACTACATTCATTATTTAAATACAGATAGTATGTTAAAAGCGCATTTTAGTTCATATTCATGGTGTCCCAAAATAGCACAGTTGAGTACACTTAGTTTATCTTAAGAAGTACTAAAGAATCATTTTTAGTATATTAAGTACAAAATTAGTGCAAGAAAATAGTGCACTTTAAGTACATTATGGAAGTGTACTTTTTTTTTAACCTGGGTATACATCTGTGACACTTAATATTTTGGCTTTCATCTCGATTTATGTTTGTCTTTCTTCAGAAAAAAATGAACAAAATCAAAATTTTGAGCCAGGGAAGTTTCTGAAATGTGATTGGTTTGACCCGGCGTGACCGAACAGCATCATGTAACGCTCACCATGCCATCAGTGAAGTACTTGCAGCTCATCTTGAGGAATTTGACGGTGGCCGGACTCTCGTCTTCAGAGAGCGGAGACGTCTCTCTGCGCACGGGCCGTCCGGACCTGCCGCTCGATTCACCGTCCTGTCAGACGGAGAGATCAGAGATCCATTAGTGCTGTCTGACTCAGAGTCAGCAGAAACTCATTCATTATTCATGATGCTTATTATGACTGCATTAGTCAACAATACAGTAGAACAAATCCACAATTCAGCACAAGCTCCTCAGAATGAAGTATACTGGAGATTTAAGCACTTTAATAGAGCTCCACCAGTAATTTTTAATATCTTCAGTATATGATTTTTAGTGTCCTATTATGAGCTCAGAGGCTTTTATGAAATTCTGTGTTTGGAGGAAACTGCAGGAGGTTTGTAATCAGATGAAAAGCTAATAATTCTAAAAATGTGTAATGAAAACAAATGGTTTTAAAATAAAAACAATTAAAATAAAACACTTAGTAAAATAAGATTATTTTATTTGTTTACCTGCCTGGCATGTGAACATTAACTGACATCAGAAATATTGTGTGAATTTATTGAACAATTTATTGAACTTTATTGAGATATTCATTTAAAATCTCAGGGGGACTTCAAGAAAATAATTTAGGTCAAAAACTGTTTAATCACTGAATGTCTAGCGCAGGGTTATTTTAGTATCATTGAGATACTATGATAGTTTTTTTTTTTCCATTTTAATTTTAATTTTTACATTTTAGTAATTTGTATTTAATTTTGTGTTTATTTTTATTTATTTAATTTTTTATTACAGTTTTAGTTTTATAATCGTTAATTGAAATAAAATAAAATATAAAAATGAGATTCAAAAAATTACTTAAAATCCCCCCCACCCCCCAAAAAAAAGTTGACGTTGAAAAAGTACAATGACTAAAATTTAAAAATAAATAAAACTGAAAAAAGCACACAAAATTAATAAAATTAAAAATACATTTAATAAAAAAATAAATACATTTTAGTACATAGTCCAATTGAGTGAAAAATTCATTTTTTAACTTGAAAATGCCTTTGCAACTAGCTGAAATAAAATAAATGTAAAAAAATATGTATATGTATGTATGTGTGTGTATATATATATATATATATATATATATATATATATATATATATATATATATATATATATATATACACACACACATTTTTTTTTACATTTATGTAATTTAATTTATTTAATTAAAGGTGGCATATCATGAAAATCTGACTCAGCTGGTACGAGCTGTAATGATGCAGCTCTCTTCTGGAAAAGTGGGCGGGGAGCAGCAGCTCATTTGCATTTAAAGACACATGCTCTAATATAGAGTGTTTCTGTTTCCACTCAAAATAGGCATTTTCAAAATGATATAATAAATGATCTGTGGGGTATTTTGAGCTGAAACTTCACAGTTACATTCTGGGGACCCCTGAGACTTATATTGCATATTGTAAAAAGGGGCATAATATGTCACCTTTAAAGCTGAAATAAAATAAATGTAAAACAAAATGCATATATATATATATATATATATATATATATATATATATATATATATATATATATATATATATATATATATATATATATATATATATATATACACACACACACATACATACATTTTTTTACATTTATTTTATTTCAGCTAGTTGCTAAAAATTAGTGCTGTCAAGTGATTAATTGCGATTAATCGTATCCAAAATAAAAGTTTTTATTTACATAATATATGTGTGTATTGTATATATACATTATTTATATATAAATGCACACACATTCAGTGTATATTTTGAAAATATTTACATGCATCTACATGTATATATTTGTATTCATATAATTTATATCATATATAAATATATTTAATATATAAACGTAACATTTTTCTTAAATATGTACATGCATGTGTTTGTATTTATATATACACACGCATATATTATGTAAACAAAAACTTTTATTTTGGATGTGATTAATCGTTTGACAGCACTAATAAAAACATATTTTTTAAACTTATTTCAAAGTTTTTACTATAATAACCCTGATCTAGCAATATATAACACTGATGAATATGATGTGATGAATAATGATAAAGTATTAAATCAAACATATATTCTCAACCTACTTACAAATTAAATATCTGAATATTTTGTAACAAATTACATAATGTATTTTTTAGATTTTTAATTATGAAAAAAATAGTAGTTTTATTACAGTGTTGCATCATGGGATGTTTGACTGACAGAAGTGTTTAAGCACACAGTCAGCAGTGTTTGTCTTTCTTATGATACTCAAACACTGTTTTGCTTCACACAGTTTGTATGGTTGTGATTCATGCTGGAGATGTTTCTGCGTTTCATGACTCTGTATTTAAGAGATCCTCACAGAGAAAAACAAGGTTTTACCTTCTGCTCCTTCTCTGACGACTCGGGCGCTGTGAGATGTTCAGAGGAGCCGTCGACCTGAGAACCGCGCTCTGATTGGTCCACATCAGGGACGAACAGTTTCTGAGCGGGAAACGAAATGTTAGGCTTTAGGTTTTACTAGGCCTGTGTGATGTGGCAAAAAATTTAAATCTTGATTTTTTCAGAACATTTGACTGATTCTCGATTCACTTTTTATCATTTTTAACTACTCAACTTGAAAATACAACATGATTCAAGTAACTGCAGAAAAGATGCATGAACTACAACTACATCTCGTACAAACTTGTCTTATATGTTCAGAAATAATACGAGGAAAATGCTTTAAAAGAAATCTGAAAACTCAAGGTAATTCAAATTCAGAATGACTGAAGGTATAACACCAGTAGACTATTATTAACTATAAATCTTCTGTAAAAACAATGAACAGCAGCTTTCAGTCTGTCACTATGATGCAAATATCAGACACACAGTAGTAGTTCTTCAGGTTTTTTATTTGATTGTGCTGCTTTTCCGTTGTTTTTCTATGTAAACATGGACGTGTTTGACTGTTGCGCTCGCGTCTCTTGCATGAAATAGCTTTCTAAAAACACAGCGCTAAAAACACTGCATTAAAAGTAGTTCACTCCCATCTTCTTGCATGTTTTTCCTATCCCACGTCCCATCTTTGTCAACACAAAAGCACATTCTGTGTGATATTTACATTTAGTCATGTAGCAGACGCTTTTATTCAAAGCGACTTAAAAATGAGAAAAAGAATAGATCAAGCTAGTGTTAGAGGCCTTTTTTGCTTTTGTTAATTGTATAATAAATAAAAAGAAAACAAATAGATAGAATACAAAAAGAATAGAGAAGCTAGTGTTAGGTTTTTTTTTTTTTGGTTTTTTTTTAAGAAAACAAGCAGTTAGTAAATGAATAGAGTGCAAGTCTAAAAGGGGCAAGTTTTTTTTTTTAAAGAACAGAATAGAATCAGTGATTCAGTAAAACCTAGGGCTGGGCGATTTTTCCGATTTTACCGATTAATTCAAATTTAATGTTTTGAATTATCAGTGATCAAAGCACAGGAGAGGAGACTCACCTGTCCAGGTACGACGCTGTGTGAGTAGAGACGGTTCAGCTGCACCAGTTTATTCGGAGTGATGTTGAACTTCAGAGCGATGCTGTTCAGAGTGTCCTTCGGTCCGACCTGACCATCCACACATTCAGTTAAATACATCAAATATAAGCGGTTTATTGAGGAGATGAGCAGCGTTTATACAGCAAGACGAACTCACGGTGAACTCCACGGTTCCTGGAGGTCTACTTTTCTCTTTCTTGGTCTGACTGCATGATTTACTGTTGTCATCTGAAAGAAAAGATTCAAAGCACTCATTAAGTACACAGACATTTAGAGGACGCTTTTATCCTAACTAAATCACAGTACAATTACTGCAATTACTACTGGCTGAGAAAGACACTGAATAAACACTGGTTTAATGACACAAACACTCATTTTACACACAATCCATCTCTGTCTGATAATACATTGTTTTACTGTACAATTACAGTATGTGGAGTTTAGTTTGGGAATATGCTTGGGAATCCGTTTTTTAAAAATACTGGAGCAGAACAATGATCATGATGAAGTAACAAATAAAAACAAAAATAAAAATATGACAAAAAAATTGAGAGAAAATAAATAAAACTTTATAAAAAAAATAGTTTAATAAAAAGTATAGCATAATATAAAATAAAAAATTATTAAATAATATAAAAAAATAATATTTAAAGATTATTTACAAATTATTTTATTTCAGCTAGCTGCCAAAGAAAAAAAATTCTCATTTTAATTTAGTTTAATGTGATGTGCTAAAATAACTAAAACTAAAATAAAAATTACTAAAAACTATATAAACACACACACACACAAAAAAAACCTAATAAAAAAGATAAAAACACACACAACAAAATTGTAAAACTATAAGAGAAATGAAAATGAAGACACAGAACATAAAAACAGAAAGAAACTGAAAATATTAATAAAAACTAATAGTATCTCAACAATACTAAAATAACACTGGTGTGGTCCGATTTAAAATGAATGACTCTAATGAGGCGGTTCCATTGAATGAATGAATCAAAATGACTCAAATGAGTCAGAGGACTCAAATGACTCAACCGAAAATGCCTCAATCACTCGCCGGATCATTCTGAGTGGAAATATGTGACTCAAAAACAAAAACTGTTATAGTATGTTAAACTGTAAAATATCCAGTAGCAATTGGTTGTTCATATCAGTGTTTTTATTGTAAACTAAAATTGAAATATTGAATTGATGTACTACTAATTGAAATACAGCAGAAATAAAATAGAAATATTGGGGAAAATATTTTAACATAAAAACTTAAATTAAAATTTGAAAAGCTGCCTTAGCAACTAACTGGAATAAATTGAAGTTGAAATACTACAATGACTAAAATTAAAAATAAAAAATAAAAAATAAATGAAAATGACAAAAGCACATAAAAATTAAAATAAAGTGCAAACATAAAAAAAATTTAAGTGCAAATGCACATAAAATTACTAACTACTACAAATAAAATGAAAACTGAAATCATAAAAAAGTAAAAACTAAAGAAGCAAAAATACATAAAATCATTAAAACCTAAATTGAAATGAAAACTGCAAACATAAAAACATAAAAAAAAATAAAAAAGACAAAAGACAAAAGCACAAAACAAAATTACTAAAACTTAAATTAAAATTAAAACTGAAAACAAAAATATGAAAAAAAAACTCAAGCACATAAACGTACTAAAATATTAAATAAATAAAAGTGACCAAACAACATAAAAAAAATTACATTATAATGAATACTGAAAACCTAAAAATAAAAGCTAATTCAAGATATTAATAAATATTATAATAGCTTATAAATAGCACTGGTTCCTATCAACACTGACTGTACAAACAACTTTAATTTAATTTTAGATGAGACATCAGCTACTGAATAAAGGCTTGCGTAATGAGCTGCTGTTGACTCTGTATGACAAACATAAAGAATAATACGAGCGTCATTCAACACCGCGGCGCTCTGAAACTAGAGAAGAGACAGCAACAAACATGACCGAACACACATACATGATATATTCATCATATCGATCCAAAACTCTAAACAAAAACACTAAACAATCAGCATCAACTGAAGTCTCCATATCCGGTGTCTTATTTATTATCAAGTGTGTTCTGGATGGATTCTCACGCTCTCGTGTCAATGTTCAGTCAGTGGGACTTTATTTTACTCGTCTGGTTAAGTTCTGTAACTTCCTTAACAAACAGCGTGTGACCTTTGATCGGGTCGTCAGGGTTCATCTGCGGGTCAGACTGTGTTTGTGAGGTCAGGTTTAAGATCTGACCCTCTTCCCGTCCGCTCGCGTCTGTTTGACTAGACAAATAACACACTCACAGCTCATCTGCTGACAAACTTCCTGTTTAAGTCTGTAATCTTCACAAACACGGTCATGTGAAATCTAAATCCACTCCATTTACTGCCCTAATCAATATTCCTGGTCATATTGTGAACGCTTCAGGTGCTGGATTCATAATTTTGCATCAAAATGTGATAATTTGATCAATAATTTGTTCATGGGCGGGGAAAATATTACTTACCAATAGTAAATAAAAATAACTACTCACGATCAAATCAAATCCTAATAATATAGATTAAATAAAATCTGTTTTAAATAAAAAAATTATTTAAAATTTATCTATTTGTCTTGGTTAAATTGACTATTTTATTTGACTATTTTGATGGTGAAAACTAGGGATGTACGATTTGGGGGGAAAAAAAATCTCATTGCATTTTTTTTCTGGTAAAAAATAATATATAACAATGTAATACTAAAATGATAGAACTATATAAAAGCTGAATTGAAATAGCTGAAATAAAGCTGCAAATTTTAACTTTAAATCTAAGAAATGTTGCCTTGGCAACTAACTGAAAAAAATAAGTTGAAGCTGAAATACTACAAGGACTTAAATTAAAACTGAAAATAAATAAAAATGACAAAAACACATAACAAAATTACTAAAATTAAAATGAAAACTGAAAACATAAATAAAAAAAAAACTACTACAAAAACTACTAAAAAAATAAGAAATATTACTACTGTAATATAAAAAAATGTAATATTTAGGAAAAATTTAATAGTAATAGTAGTAATGCTTTTCATTATTATCATTACTAAATAAAAATATTAAAATGTATTATAAATCAAAATTAAATTAAATCAATCAAAAATATTACTAAATTAACAACAAAAACAACAATTTAGTATTTAAGAAAAACAATATAATAATTATTTTACTTTACATTAGAAGTGTAAAATTACAATACTAATATTTATTTACTAATTTACTAATATTTATTATCATTATTATAAACCAATATTTATTTATTATTAATTTCTTCTATTTAAAATGTTAAACTATGTAGCTTTTATTATGATGGATATCCGTAACAGTAGCTTCTCTTTTGTTGAGCTTCTACTTACAAGTATGGGTTTTCGTATGTTGTGTTCCCAAATGCAATTTAAAGGGGTCCTATTATGCTCTTTTACAAAGTCTTGATTTTGTTTTGGGGGTGTACTAGAACATCCTCTCATGTTTGGTGGTTCGAAAATCGCATTATTTTTCACATAATTTACATTATTACAATACCTTTCTCCCCAGTCTGGCACAAACGGCTCGATTAGTTCCGGGTTTGATGAAGGCCCGCCTTCCGAAAAACGAAATGTGTTGTGACTGGTTAGCTGTCCCAGTGCGTTGTGATTGGCGAACAGCTTAGACGGTGTTTCAGTACTGCCCCGCCCCTTGACAAAACAGCAAGTTCGTGAATATTGCCATATCAATTCAGACCCCGAGAATATTGAACAAGAGGATCACGCAGAACCTGTGCACGCACGGATATTGCAAAACGATATTGCAAGACGATAAGAAGTGGTAACGATATTGTTGTAGTTTTTTTGGCTAAATCACGTTTTAGATAGGATGTCAACAACAGCTTAAAAATAACTGCATTTACTGTGTACAGATAAGTGCAACGGTAATATGTATTATGTTTATTGTTCTTTAATTCTAACATTATAACATGAATTGTAGTGAAACTGTTATACAGTTGAATTTATTTATACCATAGTCCCACAGAGCTGCACTATTTGTGGCGGCATACATATGCAAATTCATTCTCTGCCAGCGGGAGGCACTGTTGGAGCGGGAGAGAGCGAGGTTTCCCCGGTAACGCTGTACACAAAGCAGAGCTCCGCTCACAAACACTGCTTTATCAGACATTACATGCAAGATGAATGAAAATGACATCCAAAATTTTCTGAAGACAGTCGGCTTCCATCAGAAATACAGTGATATAAAAACACCCGCACCAGGTTTCGATTTTGAAACGTGCATTTGAATTTCTGGAGGCAGGATTTATGTTAATGATATTCTAATGGGCCAATTTGTGATGTCACAAATACAGGAAAACAACTTTGTAGTCCAAACGAGCCGCTCGTTGTAGTTCTTGAAAAGGGATTTTTTAAAAACGAAATATCTCCCTTTGGAGTGGACTTTGAGATTTGTAACTTTGTAGATCTTTTTATGCCCAAACATACACACTACACACTGACTAAAATTCAAAAAGTGAAAAAGCATAATAGGACCCCTTTAATTCAAACTCAGCCTTTGCGAATTGATAATTAAGTAATGTCCTGATTTTGGTTTTATTTTGATTAATTGTGTAGCCCAATCAAAACTACACTTGAATTAAGAAAAATTGAAGCCCTACTTCATATAGATTCAGTGTGTCTGATTGTTCACCTGATCCGTCAGGTTGGCCTCTTTCCGCATTTCTCTCCTGAGATTGACCAATAGAAGTGGGCTCACGGATGACTGGCGTCTTGGATTCCAAATCTGATTGGCTCTGCTCGGCATCCGCTTTTTCTGATTGGCTCTGCTTCAGCTGCCGCTTCTTCTTCAGCCTGCGATCCAGAAAACAAAAATACAACATTATCAACACCAACTGTGTCAAAACAGCAACAAAAAAACAACTTTAAAAAAAATCAAATCCTCCCACAGATTCATGACACTTTTCCTCTGCTGAGTGAATCTGTTCCAGAGAAACTGCAGTGGCCAGAGCCAAGATGGCCGAACAGAGCACAGTTTTATTTATTTACTGACTTTTTAACGCCATGCCAGCATCAAAGCTATTTTCATTGCAATCTCTGAATAAATTATACAAGGTATACATACAATTAACAAAAAGTTATAAAAGACATTTCAGATCTAAATTAGACAAAATTTCTAAAATACATTAAGGTGATACATTTTTAAATAAATCAGTTAAACACACCTCAGAATAAAACCGTTGTCTATTTACATTAAAAACAGTACAATCCAAGAAAATATGCTTCACGGTCATTTTAGTTTGGCAAGTAATGGCATGATGGTGGTTCTTCACCTTTTAATAAATATCCATGTGTAAGTCTTGCATGACTTAAAAGACCTATAGCCAGGGCTCGAATTGAGGGGGGATGGAATCCCCCTGGTCGAAAAAAAATTACAAAAAGCATCCCCTCTGTAAAACCACCATCCCCCCTTACCATCCCCTTTGGATTATTAATTTTGTGTATTACATAAACTTATCATGCACATGAAATGTTAAAATTATCTACTTATGATCATTTACGAACTAAATAACGGCAATTGGTCAATCAGAACTTGGTACTATAACAAACTGCGCACAAGCTCGTCATTTTTCACGCAAAATGGTTCAAGCGCAACTTTGGAAGTTTTTTAAAAAAAAAAGACAACAGAAGGTATGAGTTTTCCTTGATTAGAACTTAAAGACATTCTCCTGACATAATGTATGTGTGACTGTAGGAGAGCTGACATTATCCAACTTAAAAAAAAAAAAAAAAACAAGTCTTGAGAGTCCAAAAGCATTCACTGCGTGATGAAGCCCATTAAAATACAGTTAGAATTCCCTTATAATTCCAGCAATGAAACAAAAATACCCATGTATGAGTTTTTACATTCATTGCACATGCAATGCACTTTTCTATATATCAGCACATGTGCACGAGGCCGCGAGCATAAATGTGCTATTAGTTTTATACAACAGTGCATTGAGCAACACAGTGTTTCATTCTGTGAATGAATCAGTTTTTGAACTAATCGAGTGAGCCAGTGATTCAACGATCTCACTTGTTTCTATTGAATCAGCTGTTTTGAACGAATCGTTTGATATGAATGATTCAGTAAGTCATTTATTAAAACAGGGACTTGCTGCCACCTACTGGTGATTTTATTGTCATATTTATTTATCCATGACAGACCTAAATCAGCCAAGGTGCCAGCACAAAAACACATTCAGCAAAATATTGTTTAATTATCAATATTGACCAAAATTCCTCTATTTTAGGCCCCAGAAGGGGAAAATAAAAAAAAAAAAAAAAAAATAATAACAGTTCATTTAATAAGGTTTGACATCACAGAAAGGAATTAGACACTGAAATATTCAGGTTGAGAGCTTCTTTTGCAGTGATATCCGCTTTCTCATTCCCAGAAAAGCCTATATGATCTGAAAGCCAGCAGAAGTCTGCTTTGGCTAAACTCTTTATAATTATGGGATGATCAGTCTTTACATTTTCAAGTGCTTGAAGGCAGGATTTTGAATCGGTGAAAATTAAAAAACTTTGTTCTTGTCCATTTTCTATATTTTCCAAAGCCAGTAACAGAGCACGAGGCTGGGATTCGCACACCAAGACGTTGGTCTCTGTCACGGCTGGCTCAGAGCCGCGACAAATGAGGGAGGCAATGAGAACGCAAAATGAATCAACAAGTATTTATTTACAAAAATAAAGTTTACAACACATAAGTAAATGTAAAAACGACACTTTCCAACATAACAAACGGGACTAATTACAACAGAACAACTCAACATAACGAAAAACCAAAGAGGGTAACAGAGGGGCAAAACAGAGGTCCAAAACCTTTTTAAACTTCTCTGCAGGTGTTTCACATGATGATTACCCCCAAGTCCCGCTCCACAGCCGGCTAAAGCAGAACGGGCCCAGAGGCAAGTCTAGAAAAGTAGAAAACTAGAAAAGGAACAGCAAAAAACAAAAAAAAAAACACGTCGCAGTAACACGCATTATACTCGCGATAGAGCATCCGCAATCACGTTGTCGGTACCCTTAATATGTCTTATATCCAGAGGATACCCTTGTAGAAAGATACACCATCTCATGAGTCGCTGGTTTGGGTTCTGTAAAGAATGTAGAAATGTTAGAGGATTATGATCGGTGTAAACCACCAACGGCTCTGCACCTGAACCCACATAAACCTCAAAATGGTTCAGCGCCCAGATTAAAGCTAGGGCTTCCTTCTCAACAACCGAATAGTTAAGTTGATAAGAACTAAACTTTCTAGAGAAATACTCAATCACACAATCTACCTCATCTTCTGAGGTCTGCAATAAAACAGCTCCTGCTCCCACATTACTAGCATCAACCTGTAATTTGAAAGCTTTATCCAGTCTTGGTGCAACTAACACTGGAGACACAGTGAGGAGCGATTTAACATCCTCAAATGCTCTCTGACACACCGAGGTCCACTCAAATTTGATTTTATCTCGAAGGAGGTTGGTAAGAGGAGCTGCCACAGTAGAAAAATTCTGACAGAACCCTCTATAAAAACCAACCATCCCAAGAAACCTCATTAATTCCTTTTTTGTAGTAGGAATAGGAAATTGATCAATTGTGGTCACTTTAGCTCGAACGGGATGTACATGACCCTGACCTACTACTTTCCCAAGGTAAGTGACAGTGGCCTTAGCAAACTCACATTTGCTCAAATTCACCGTAAGGTTAGCCGCAGCAAGACGATCAAACAAAGCTCTAATCCGACATTTATGTTCCAGCCAAGTATCACTATAGACGACTACATCATCTAAGTAAACTGCACAACCTTCCAAACCTGCAATAACACTATTCATTAACTGTTGGAACGTAGCTGGGGCGTTTCTCAAGCCAAAACTCATAACCTTATAGGAAAATAGGCCTGACGGAATGACAAATGCAGAGATCTCTTGAGCTCTAGATGTTAACGGCACCTGCCAATAACCTTTTAGCAAATCAAATTTGCTAACATAGGTGGCAGACCCAACTTGATCAATGCAATCCTCAATTCGAGGCAAAGGGTAAGAGTCAGGTTTAGTTAATGCGTTTACCCTCCTATAGTCAGTGCAAAATCGATGAGAGCCATCCGCTTTTTTAACCAGTATACACGGAGATGCCCAACTTGAAAAAGAAGGCTCAGCCAAACCATTTTCCAGCAAATATGCTATCTCAGTTTCCAACTGTCGCTTTTTCTCCAAAGGAGTGCGATAGTAATGCTGACAAACAGGTTTAGCGTCCCCCACATCAATATCATGTTCAATTAGAGTTGTTTGTGTGGGAGTATCAGGAAAGAGAAACACATAGTCATTTATTAGAGCAGACATATCCAAACGTTGAACATCAGGAAGATGCTTCAACATCACCCCTAAATTCCCAAGGGCTTCAGTATTTGCTAAACAACCTTGTGTAATTGGTTCAACAGGATCCAGCCCTTCGTCATCAGAAACAGGCATCACAGGAAACCCCTCTAAAGATGTTTCTCCTCCTGTGCTAGCCAAAAGCACAGGTTTCACTCGGGATCCTTCCGGATTCTCAACAGTTAAAATAGAATTAGGGTTTTCAACAATATCACGTACAAAATAGGGTTTTAAAAGATTCACATGACAAACACGTGTCTTCTTCCTCCTCTCAGGAGTTTCAATCAAATAATTCAAATCTGAAACCTGACGTAACACCATATAAGGGCCCACAAATTTTGCCTGGAAAGGAGAACCCATGACCGGCACTAAAGCAAGTACCTGATCACCAGGCTGAAAAACTCGAACCTCTGCTCGACGATCAAATAACTGCTTCATTCTATCTTGTGAATGCCCCAACTTCATTTTTGCCTGCTCCCAAGATTCATACAACATCCTGCGAAAGTCACTTACGTAATTCAACAAATGTTTTGGAGGATCAACACCCTTCAAATCCTCAGACAAATGTGACATTGGACTACGCACAGAATGTCTAAACACAAGCTCATTTGGACTAAACCCTGTGCTTTCTTGAGAAGCTTCTCTAGCAGCCATAAGAAGCCAGGGCAGACCCTCTTCCCAGTTGCCCTTCATTTGCGTACAATACGATCTAAACAGACTTCAGCGTCTGATGAAAGCGTTCTAGGGCCCCCTGACTTTGAGCATGGTAAGCACTGGCTTTCTGATGTTTAACGTGCAACTGTTTTAGTATTCAAGCAAATATTTTCGAAGTAAAATTCGAACATTGATCCGTTTGTATAACTTTTGGAATTCCAAACAGAGCAATGAATTGCGTTAAGGCTTTTAACACAGTCTTTGTAGTGATTGTGAGAGGAAGTGGCACAGCTGGCTGAATGGTGTGGTGCTAACAACCTGTCCCTCAATGTGGGTAAGACGAAAGAGGTTGTGATGGACTTCAGGAGAAACTCTGTTGACCACCCCCCGCTGACCATCGACGGCTCAACCGTGGAGAGAGTCGGCAGCACTAAATTCCTGGGAGTGCACATCACAGAGGATCTCACCTGGACCACCAACGTCACGTCACTCAACAAGAAGGGACAACAGCGCCTCCACTTTCTCCGCCGGCTGAAAAGGGCAAGTCTCCCTCCACCCATCCTCACCACTTTTTACAGGGGCAACATTGAGAGTGTGCTGACTACCTGCATCACTGTCTGGTATGGGAACTGCAGTGCTGCTGACCGCAAGACCCTACAATGGACAGTGAACACTGCCGCAAAGATCATCGGTGCCCCTCTCCCCTCCATCCTGGACATTTTCCTTTCACGATGCTCCAACAAGGCCACCAGCATCGTAAAGGACCCCACCCACCCCTCTCACAACCTCTTCCAGCTCCTGCCATCAGGTAGAAGGTACCGGAGCATCAGAGCTCGCTCTGTCAGATTGCTCAACAGCTTTTTTCCCCAGGCTGTGAGAGCTCTTAACTCCAATCCCCCTGTCCCCCTCTGAAACCATGAACACCTCAGCCCTCCCACCCCCCAACTCATTAAAAACTGTTGACAATTTTACTAAGTGCAATTCTGAATGTGCTACACACAGGTGAGTGGGCTATACAAACCACCTGTAGTAACGCACTCATCCCACTATATGCACACTAGACACTTTCTACAAACACTCCCTGCCACAAAGACTCTTAAGAAAATATATGTCTACTTGAACATTGCACTACAAAATAATACGTTTACTTGAGCATTGCACTACAAAATCTTTTTTGCACTATGCACTGTCTCCCACAAAATCTCTCTTCTGCACAATAATGTACAAAATATATATTTTTTCTGCACAATTTCATGTACATATTAGGGGTGGGAATCACAGGGTACCTCACGGTACGATATAATCACGATACATGGCTCACGATAACGATAATATCATGATACAGCGATTCTGCGATAATCGATATATTTCTAGAAAATCCTATAATGATATATCGCGATATCTGTCTAAACAAAATGCCTGTGAAAAGGTTAAGTGCAAGTTTTCTTTCTTTATTCAAGTCCAAACTGTTAGAAAACAGCAAAAAAAAGTTCTGTAAATCAATTTTAACATGTTGAGTAAATTAATAATTTTATTCTTGGACTTATTAAAAGCTTACACTTTTCTTTTTTTCTGTGTGTAAACAAACACATTTAACTGCTTAACTTATATAACTCTCTCTCTCTCTCTCTCTCTCCATGTAATATATATAATAAACCTGGTACATTTCAAAATTTACCTGGAGTGCTTTCTCAACCTTTCTACTCTTCTCATCATAAAAACGGAGCCCCGCACGGAAAAATAGCCGTTCACATCGCGTCTTTTGCGCGCTCAGGTTGGTTATTTCAAATGTAGACGCGCGGCAAGCACACACACACACTGCACACTTCTGCGCCGCATTACGGCTCTGACAGTGTTTTATCTCGTCCTCCATGCCATAGGTGCAGATTTATGTTTCTGCCGGTCGGTGCCCACTGTTCACACTGCATAACGCGCACTTGTAATATCTGTGAGAGAGGGAGAGCATCCAGTGTTGTTCACATAAAACTGGACGCACCGGCGGCGCTCTCTCTCACTCATATAGTGAAGGAAATCCACCTGCGATCCGAGCGGAGAGGTTCGGCTACTCATGACTGAATATGCGCTCTGCAATAATAACGTGATCGGTGCCTATGGTCCACGCTGATAACTGTTCCGGGGCAGTTTTTTAGTTTTCATCTCCATAAACGTATATATAACAGTACAGCTAATACAGTGGCTGAAAATCTGTTTATCATTCGGTTCCTCGTGCTTCCCCATCTTCACAGAGAACGCGCTTCATAGTTGCTCAGAGCGCTTTTGGAAAGAATGTGGAAATGGCGCGGCCGCAATTTCCACGCATTTTTAGACGCTGGGAGCAGGAAAATGTATTTAGACCACCTTATTGTATTAATTAAAATATCGATATTTGGCGCCAGATATCGATTATCGTATCGCATGGAGAAGGATCACGATATATCGCCATATCGATTTATTGTCCCACCCCTAGTACATATATCTCTTTCGCACAATTTCATGTACAGTATTTATGTAAAGTTTTTGTACAGTCTCAGTTTGTGTATGTGTGGACAACTAGGTATAGCAGTTATAGTATTTTTAGTATATGTATAGTCAGATAGTTAACTGTTGTATAGCTCTATTGTTTTTCCTATACTTGCATTGTTGTATGTTTATCTTATGTTTAACTAGTATGTAGCACCGTGGTCCTGCGAGACACGACATTTCGTTCCACTATATGTCCACACATGTAGCAGAATGACAATAAAGCTCGACTTGACTTGACTTGACTTGATTGAACGTAAAGGATAGGCAGCTGGAAACCTAGTTGTCTGACATATTATTGTAAGCAAATACTTACTACCTGCCCTAGATTTAGGTAATGGGCCCACAAAATCCACAATCAAATATTCAAATGGTTGATTTACCACTGGGATTGGAAAAAGTGGTGCAGGTTTCAGGGTTTGATTTGGCTTGCCAGTCACCTGACAAGTATGACAGGTCTTAATATATGCCGACACATCTCGTTTTAGCTTAGGCCAAAAGAAACTTCTCAGAATCAACTGATATGGGTTTTTTTTTTACACCCAAATGGCCTGAAGAATCATGCGCTGTTTTCAAAACAAGATCACAAAGTTTTTTTTGAAACCACAACTTGAACAATTGGGTCTCCTACAAAGTCCTTACAATGAGGCACCCACTTTCTGACTAACACTTCTCCATCTATATAATACACCGCGGGTGTATCTGACAGCACCTCTGGAGAAAGAATTCTATCAAATAGGTCAACAAGCGATGTATCCGCTCATTGTTCTTTCACCAGGTCATTACGTGAGATAGTCAGAACTGATGGTATTTCAGTCAGTGTCCTACCTTCCTTCTTAACATCTGACCGAGTCACAAATAAAGACTTACTCCCAGCCCGAGTCACAACCGAAGAAACAAACACTTCTGGAAAACTCTTGGCATTTTCATCAAACCCATCTGAAGCAGATAAAGAGGGAGACACCACCAAAGCTGGCAAACCAACAGACCAAACCCTACTTCCAGCTAAATTGTTTGTGAGAATAATGTCAACACCTACCACTGGTAAACAGGGACGTACACCAAGTGTTACCTCTCCCTGCACCAAATCTGAAACTAATAACACTTTATGTAGAGGAACAGATACTACATTCAGTCCTATTCCTCTAATTAAGACATTACTACCAGCATAAGATTCACTAGAAAAGGGCAGGGCATTCTCAGAAATAAACGATTCCATTGCACCCGTGTCTCTGAGGATTTTTACCTGTTTACTCTCTTTTGAGCCCACTAGTAAACATAACCCTCTGTAATAAAAGGTGAAAATCTAGATTTCTGATTTTCACCATGATTTTCCACAGCTAGTTCAAGGGACGACTGAACAGACGTTACCAATCCGACAAACTTCGGTCCTAAAGCAGTACGTTTTATTTTCTTGCTTTCTACTGAATATTGAGCTTTAGCTTTAAGCATTGGACATTCATTTTTCCAATGACCTTTAGCCTGACAGTAATTGCAAACATCTGCTAAATCACTTTTCCCAGGAGAAAGAAACGATCTTGTCCTAGAGAGATCAAAATTTTCCCTACTCATCATATGCAAACCCATACGGTTCGCGTCTACTATCTTTGAACATTTTTTGTCCAAACTGATTTTTGTGCATTAAAGCAAATTCATCAGCAAGGACTGCAGCGTCATAAGCTGTACAAACTTTAGCCTCAACAACATAAGTAGCAATACGAGGTGGCAGCGAATTTTTAAACTGCTCCAACACTACCAGCTCCCTTAAATCACTCAAAGTCTTGACACCAGAAGCAATACACCAACGATTAAAATGAGTTTGAATTTCTCTCACAAATTCCATGTGTTTGTTTTTCAGATTTTCGCCAACCTCTAAATCGCTGTCTATATGCTTCTGGTACCAATTCATAAGCTTTCAAAACAGCTGATTTCACGCAATCATAGTTTTCTGAATCCTGAGTATCTAGAGAAGAAAAAACTTCCTGAGCTCTTCCCGTGAAGACGCACTGCAATAATAAAGTACGCGCTGAATCTGGCCACCTTCTAGCATTAGCTACCCACTCAAACAAAGAGAAAAAGGTATCAATATCCCTTTCATCAAATTTGGGCACAAGTCGTAAATTTGTGACCACATCAAAATCATGCCAATCATCCTCATTACCCTCAGTAGATAATCTTCTAGCTTCCCTAGAAAATTTCCCTGCCTTAATCAAATCCAATTTATAACGCTCAAGCTCTAATTTTCCCTTTTCAATTTCATACATTGCTTCTATTTTTTTCTGTTCCATTTTTTCCTTAGACTTTGTTTCTATCAAAAGTAAATCTTTCTGCTGTTCATAAGACAAAGACATTCTGCTAGCCTGAACAGCCGACACTATCTGCTCAGCTTGAAGTACATTTTGTTCGACCAAAGCAGATATCAAAATCGATTTCAAACTCTCTTTTAATCATTTATCAGCAACAGAAAGACCCACATTATAATGATTCGCGAGCACTAACAATTGATCTTTCGAATATTCATTTAAAAGATCTTCTGACGGATTACGTATAAACTCTTCAATATTGGAAGTCATGATTTATATTTATGCTACCTCAAATAAATGACCAAACAAACAATTGTAACTCCCCCAAAAAACACAGATAAATGTCTACATTATATATTCTACACATTCAATCAGTATTCAATTCGTGTAACTTACCACATTCAACGTCTCAAACAACAGACAGCGGTAACTCAAGCGCTTACAAAACTCAACTTTCAAACGAAACATCTACTCTATTTCCCAACAATCGCTACTCGAAGCCTCCCAAACAGACTAAACAGCACACGCGGAGCACTCGCTCACAGAGTCAAAGATAATGACAAAGGAGAAACCGGTGTCCTTAATTACAACGGCCGGATGAGCCTCCATGTTTGTCACGGCCGGCTCAGAGCCGCGACAAATGAGGGAGGCAACGAGAACACAAAATGAATCAACAAGTATTTATTTACAAAAATAAAGTTTACAACACATAAGTAAATGTAAAAACGACACTTTCCAACATAACAAACAGGACTAATTACAACAGAACAACCCAACATAACGATAAAAACCAAAGAGGGTAACAGAGGGGCAAAACAGAGGTCCAAAACTTTTTTAAAATTCTCTGCAGGTGTTTCACATGATGATTACCCCCCAAGTCCCGCCCCACAGCCGGCTAAAGCAGAACGGGCCCAGAGGCACGTCACAGTCTCCAATTATTACTGCTGCCGATACTCGATTATCTGTGTTGGATCCATCTGTGAATACAGGTCTATGATGAGGAAAACTGCTTCTTAACTCCAAAAATTTCTGACGATGTTCGTGAGGGTGTGTTGTTGAACAGAGCACAGATTTAATTACTGAATTCATTATATTATGAAATACACTTTCAGATATTTTTTTTAATGATTTTTCAGGAGAAATATGGCAATGGCAATTTTATTTATATAGCACTATTTACTACAACCAGAGTTAACCAATGTGCTTTACAATAAAATAACTAAAAACAGCAATAACACAATGAAAAATAAAAAGCAGTAAAACCAAGAGGAAGGAGAAAAAAAAATCATCATAATATGCAACAAAAACATAGGACAAGGATAAAGAGTGCTTCAACCAGAATTTAAAAAAAAAAAACTTATCGAACAGAAAAGATTTTAATTTAGACTTAAAAAAAAAGTTTTTTTTTTTTTCTATATTCTATATACTTGTTTTCAACAAAAAAAACAAACCTTGCTATGTGTACTGCGTTAGGCTAAACAAGATTTGTCATATCGCTTGCATGTTGTTGCTCTTTTGTTGATTTTGATTGCTTCTATTGTCCTCTTTTGTAAGTCACTTTGGATAAAAGCGTCTGCTAAATAACTAAATGTAATGTAAATGTAAAAATAGCCACAGACAAAGCCATTCTAATAAAAGTGGGCAGATCATTCCAGAGTCTTGGGGGCAATTGTAGAAAAAGCGCGAGCACTTCTGCCTCGTAAACAAGATAAACAAGAGTCTCTGGTTAGAAAACCGGAGGGATCTGCTTACGTTGTGCTCAATCAATAAATCAGAGATATATGATGGAGCCATACCATTTAGTGACTTATAGACAATAAGTAAAATTTTAAAATCTACTCTGTAACGCACAAGAAGCCAGTGTAAGGATTGTAAAACCGGAGTAATATGATCCCGTTTATGAACCCCGGTCAAAAGTCTAGCTGCCGCATTCTGAACCCATAGTAATCGGGATAAAGCTGTTTGACTAATCCCAGCATAAAGTGATTTACAGTAGTCTAATCTACAAGTAATAAAAGCATGAATCACTTTCTCAAAGTTTTTAAAAGAAAGAAAAGTCTTAGCTTTAGACAGGAGCCGGAACTGAAAAAAAAAAAATGATTTGACCAAAGAATTTATCTGCCTAACTTCAGATGATATCAAACAAATATGTCATGTCATGTTATGTTATGTTGTTGAGGTATGGTCAGATTCACCCGTAAACAGACGGACAGAGAAAGAGCGAGAGGGAAACCGGAGAAGAGGATTGTCTAATGCGAAGGGAAGCCGATCGATCAAACTGGAGACTCACTCAAAGCTGAAGCTGCAGGAAAGACTGCTGCAGTAACACACACACACACACACACACACACACACACACACATACACACACACACATTCCTCCGCCCAGCTCACATCTCGTATCACAAATGACAGGAAACAGATCATAACAGCATGTGATCCAGAGAGAGACATCAGACTGATGTTGATCTTCTGTTGTAGAAGGATCACTCCTACATGATATAAAAACTACAATCTTAATACATGCCACAATGAAAATCTGAAAAATTCTTAAGGATTTTAATTAGTGCTGTCAAACGATTAATCGCGATTAATCACATCCAAATTTAAAGTTTTTGTTTACATAATATATGTGTGTGTACTGTGTATATTTATTATGTGTGTGTGTGTGTATATGTAATTAAATATATAAATGTATATGCATGTAAATACTTCCAAAATATATGCTGTATGTGAGTGATTCAATATATATTATATATGTATATATAGATTCACTCACATACAGCATATATTTTGGAAGTATTTACATGCATATACATTTATATATTTATATTCTTATATTTTATATTACATATAAATATATTTAATACATAAACATAACATATTTATCTTAAATATATACATGCATGTGTTTGTATTTATATATACATAATAAATATACACAGTACACACACATATATTATGTAAACAAAAACTTTAATTTTGGATGCGATTAATCGTTTGACAGCACTAAATTTAATACTAAAAAGTTTTGTATTATTTATTTACTATTATAGCTAGTTTGTATTCATATTTTAAATTAGCTTTTAATTTTATATTTTTATGTTTTATTTTAATTTTAGTTTGCATTATGTCTCATCTCTTTTTATTAGCTTTTGGTTTTTTAAAAATATTTCTTGATACTACAATCACATTATAACCCATTGCAAAATGTTAAAAACTCTGAGGTATTTTAATACTAATATGTTTTGTATTTCTTATATACAATTTTAATATTAACTAATATTTTGAATTAGCTTTTATTGTAATATTTGTATGTCTTATTTTAATCTTAGTAAGATTTCTTTCTTATGTGCCTTTGTCATTTTCTTAGCCCTTGTCTTTTTTAACATTTCTTTATATTACAGTCTCAAAACTTTCCACAGTGAAATGTTAAAAAAAAAAAAAAAAAAAAAAAAATCTATATACAATTATAGTATTTTTTTAATATTTTGAATTAGCTTTTAAATTTTGTATTTTTTTTTTTTGTAGGTTTTATTTCAATTTTAGCTTAAGTTTTAGTAATTTTGTCATTTTTATTAGGTTTAAAAAAAAAGAAAGGTTTTTTTTAAAAAAAAACTATTTCTTTATGCTACAATCTCAATACATCCCACAGTAAATTTGTAAAAAAAATAAATAAATAATAATTAAAAAATTCTTGTATTTTAATAGTAAAATGTTGTATTATTTATAAACTATAGTGTTTATTAATATTTTGTATTAGCTTTCATTTTTTTTAGGTTTTATTTTGATTTTAGTTTACATTTTAGTAATTTGCTATGTGCTTTTGTAATTTTTATTAGCTTAGCTATATATATATTTATACTACAGTCTCAATACATCTCACAATAGAGATGTTAAAAAAACTGATGTATTTTAATAGTAAAATGTTTTGTATTACTTATTTACTAATACAATATTTATTAATATTTTGAATTAGCTTTTTATTTAAAGTTTTATTTAAAGTTTTTGTTGACAATATATGTATGTACTGTGTATATTTATTATGTATATATAAATACGCACACACACAGTATATATTTTGAAAATATCTACATGTCTATACATTTATATATTCATATTCTTATATTTTATATTATATATAAATATATTTAATATATAAACAATATATTTTTCTTAAATATATACATGCATGTGTTTGTATTTATATATACATAACAAATATACAGAGTATACAAACAAAAAGTTTTATTTTGGATGTGATTAATCGCGATTAATCATTTGACAGCACTAATTTTTTTATAGTTTTACTTCAGTTTTAGTAATTTTAGTACTTCAATTTAAATTAGCTTATTTCAGTTGGGTGCCAATGCAACATTTCTAATAAGTTTTTCATCTAATATTTACATTTCATTTTGTTTCAATTACAGAAAATTATTTTTAATGGTTTTAGTTAACAATAACACTGGTTTCTGGTTAGTGATGCTTGACGGATTTAGCAAACTGTCAAACAGTTCAGCAAACAGTTTTAGGTGTTTGTTTTAGCAAATCCTAATAACTGGAGCTCGTCAGACGCCTCAAGCAATGAAGTTAAACACAAGGAAAATGAAGCGCTGCATCACACGCCTGAACCAATTACATTTCACCAAACCTGACATCATTTTCCAATCTGACCGCAAACATAGAGAAAGATTTTCAGTCAATAACTTAAACTTCAGTCTGTTTGTCATTCAGAACTATCACATGACTTCAGAAGACGACGTGGAATATAACGGACGAGTCATATGAACTACTTTTATGATGCTTGTTGGAGTTTGACAGTATAAATCACGACTAATTTTCATGCATGCAGCGACAGCAGCTTCAGCATTTAGCCTGGCGTCTCAACTGCATTATGCATTTGGCAGAGGTTTTTATCTTGCAATCAAACTACATCAGGTCATGCATTCACTGGGAATCAAACTCATGATCTAATTTTATACTGAATGTCAGACAGGCTCGTGTGAAAGTCCTTTTCTGCCACATAAGAAAAAAATGCTTTGGTAAATCATAATTATGATAGAAAAAGTCATAAAAATAAAAATTATGACAAAATCCAAATAATGATATAAAAAGTCATAAAAATAAAAATTATGACACAAAATGTCAAAATTATTAGACAAAACTCCTATTTATGACATTAAAAAGTCAAAATTTATGTCACAAGTACGATTTATGTCAATTTCAAATGACAACTTTTTATACTATATGTATAGCTTTTATGTCATAATTTCGACTTTTGTAATAATCAAAAGACAGTAATAGTTATGACATAAGAGACACTAAGCATCTCAATTCTGATTTTTTTTCTCTTAATTTCAATTTTGTATGTCATTATCATGACTTTTCATATCATAATTTAAAACTTATGTAATAAGTAGTTTTTGACATTTTTCTCAATTTCAAATTTGTCAATTATGACTTATATCAAAACTTTGCTTTTTTCATCATTTTGACTGACTTCATAATTATGACTCAGTATCTCATAATTTTGACTTTTTAAGTCATAATTATTACTATCTCTTAACTTTGACTTTTTCCTCATAATTTCGACTTTGTACGTCGTAATCATGTCTTTCATATACATTTTTTAACGTTTGTCACAATTTTGAATTTAAATTTTAAAACTTTGACTTTTTTCCTCATAATTTCTGCTTTAATGAGTTTTTGTCATAATTTTTACTTAAATAATTAAGACATAGTATCTCATAATCTTAACTTTTTACCTAAATTTCTAGACTTTTTTTCCCCAGTTTCAACTTTGTGTGTCATGATTATGACTTCTTATATCAAAAATTTGCCTTTTTTTGTCAATTTCGACTTACGTCATAATTATGACTCAGTATCTCATAATTTTGACTTTTTAAGTCATAATTATTACTATCTCTTAATTTTGATTTTTTCTCATAATTTAGTCTTTGTATGTAATAATTATGGCTTTTTATGTCATACTTGTTACAAAGTATGGCATAATTGTAATTTTTTATGTGATAATAATGATTCACCAAAGCATGAATTTGTTTTTTATGTAGCAGAAATGGGTTTTAGTTTTTCACACTAGCAACATGATCTACAGCAAAATCTGTGTTAATTAAAATATCTTAATCCTGACAATACCAAAATAGTTTTTTTCTTCATAATTTTAATTTACGTCATAATTCTGACTTTGTATAATAATTTTGACTTTTTGTCACAATTATGACACAGTATCTCATAATGCTGATTTCACAACTGAGTCATGATGCCATAATTATTGCACAGTTTCTCAAAACGTGAACTTTTTCCCTTATAATTTCAACACTGTATGCCATAATTATGACTTTTTATATCCAAATTTTGAGTTTTTCATATCATAATTGTGATTTATGTCATAATTATGACTTAGTATCTCATAGTTCTGACTTTTTTGTCACAATTTCTATTTTTTAGGTCATAACTATGGCTTATCTTATAATTATGACTTTTTATGTAATAATTATGACTTCTTATGTCAAACAACATAGTATTGTGTTTTTTTATGTCATAGTTATGAACTACAAAGCATGATTTTGTTTCTTATGTGGCAGAAATGGGCTGTTTCAGCAAAATATGTTAGTTAAAATATCTTATTCCTGAAACAATATTATTAATTCCTCTTTCAGATCGACCATCAACGGCTTCAGCCCTTAACGTCTGGCCCGCTCCTCATTTGGCTCTCACTTCCCATCAAGTGCTTCCTGTGTGAATCAGTGTTATTCTGATCCAAAATCATCTCACCTGGCGAAGTATCCAGGCCTCTTCTCTGCCTTCTCCATTGCGGACGCTTGAAATGCACCAACTCCGGGATCTGGACGTGAAGCGACCTCTCCTTCCGTCGTGCAATGTTGCCTGAGCGTTCCTGTCTTCACAAAGACAAAAAAAGAGAGGTGAATATCGGCCCCTAAATATATGCACCCTTATCTTGAGCCGCGGGTCAATGGGTCGCATACAGCGTTGCAGCAATAACTCCAATGACATAAGCATCAGGGATGAGAAACTGTCGATTCAGACCGGATCTAGCCAGGCTGAGCTTGTTTATTTGGGGTGAAGCCACTAGATGACATATGTTTATTGTTAAGACACTCATTATTGTTCAAGCTCAACAAATCCAGTGTTTGATTTGAGATAAGCAGTGATAAGATTGAGCCCAAGCATAACTGATATCTCAAATCAGTCTGCTTTGATAGACGCTTTGGTTACATGATGATGTGCAAACTGAATGGATAAATGACAATCACATTTCAAATCAATAAACAGAGAGGGAAACCCACGTTTATCACGACTGACATGTGAAACTCACGTTAAGCACGCAATTTCACGCGCGTGCATGCAAAATTACGTCGTGCGCATCACGATATAGCAGATCTGTCATATGCACGACATTGGAAATTCATACCTTATATACATGCATTGCAAGCAAGGTTTTAAAAACGTTGACAATAAAAACAAAAGATGACATCATGCATACCTTTATTTATCGTGATCGGCCAAATGATGTATGTTTATGTTATATATAAACGGTTATATCAATATATGTGTGTTTATATATCAACGCAGAAAATACATTCCTATTGCATGTCGGGTTGAAAACAAATACAATACAGATAAAAAACACAAGCATCGGTTTCAGTAGGAATTACATGCACATGTGTAGAGACACAAAAACCCACCTGAACATGTAACACTACATCCCTGAGGATCCAGCAGCTTCCTTCACTTCTTCATCAGTCGTCGATCATATCAATAATCTTCTTATTCATGTGGTAAATGCGGATGTGATATTGTTGATATAAACACACACATGCACTCCGAGCTAATAGGCTAAAGCTAAAGGTGTTAAAGTCCCTCCATATCGAGATTCAAAGCGGATTCCGTTTGTTTCTGGATATTTCGGTGACACCGACGCCTGTTTTGGGACTTTAAACCGTTATATCGAGACTCAATCGGACTAAACGCTAGAAGTGCGTGTTTGGGTTTGCAAATAGAATTATTTGTGTATTCATGTATAAATTTAAATGTCGATTTTCTCATAGGTCGAAGTCCTCTCGTGCCACGCCCATTTTCCCGTGTGATTGACAGGAAAAGCGGAAACGCCCCTCCCCCGCTTTAACTCCAGATCCATGACGTATTTATTTTAGTGCTGTCAAACGATTAATCGCATCCAAAATAAAAGTTTTTGCTTATATAATATATGTATGTGTACTGTGTATATTTATTATGTATATATAAATACACACACATGCAAGTATATATTTCAGAAAAATATGTTATGTTTAGATATTAATCTTATTTATATATAATATAAATTATATGAATATAAATATATACATGTAAATACATGTAAATATTTTCAAAATATATACTGTATGTGTGTGTATTTGTATATACATAATAAATATACACACTACACACACATATATTATGTAAACAAAAACTTTTATTTTGGATGCGATTAATCGCAATTAATCGTTTGACAGCACTAATTTATTTCGTGTTTTTATTGCTTTATAATAACTTTTATACATCATAGGCATATTTAAAATTGATTTGTGGATTTTTCTTTTTTAAAGTATTGTTTTATTTTTGTTGCAATTGTAATGTTTTATATTGTTGTATTTTTATTTTATTTTATTTATTTATTTTAAGCACAATATAAACAATTATAAACTATTATCGTAACATTCAAAAATGTCAAAACATTGTTTTGGCCAATAGACACTGTAATTAATACATTTATACAGTACCAGTCAAAAGTTTTTGAACTTTAAGATTTTTCATTTTTCTCTTCTGCTCACCAAGCCTGGATTGATTTGATCCAAAGTACAGCAAAAACAGTAAAATTTTGAAATATTTTTACTATTTAAAATTGACATATTTATATTCTATTTGAATATATTTAAAATGTAATTTATTCCTGTGATTTCAAAGCTGAATTTTTTGCATCATTACTCCAGTCACATGATCCTTCAGAAATCATTCTAATATTCTGTTTTGCTGCTAAAAAACAAACAAAAAAACAAAAAACAAAAAACATTTATTATTATTATTATGTTGAAAACAGCTGAGTAGAATTTTTTCAGGTTTCTTTGATGAATAGTAAAGTTCAGAAGAACAACATTTATCTAAAATAGAAATCTTTTGTAACATTATAAATGTCTTTATCAGCACTTTTTGATTTAAAGCATCCTTGCTAAATAAAAGTATTCATTTCTATAGTCCCCCCCCAAAAAAATAAAATAAAAATAAAAAAATAAATAATAATGTCAGGTCTATGGTTGTGTGGTGTTTTCTGTCCTTGTACTCCCCATGTCCTAGTTTTACCTCTTGTATGCCCATATTTGGTTTTGTTCCTTTTCCTGTTTTCGTCTAGTTCATTTAGTCCCACCTGTTTCAGTTCTCCCTGATTATGTTCCCTGATTAGTTCATTCTGTTCCACCTGTGTTTATTAATTACCTAGTGTACTTAAGCCCTGTGTTTTTCTTAGTTTAACGGTTTTTATTTCAGATAAATGCTGACCTTTGGATCTTTCTATTCATTGAAGAATCTTGAAAAATATACTCAACTGTTTTAAATATTAATAATAATAAAAGTTTCTTGAGCAGCAAATTAGCGTATTCGAATGATTTCTGAAGGATCATGTGACACTGAAGACTGGAGTAATGATGCTGAAAATTCAGCTGTGCATCACAGAAATAAATTGCGTTTCACCAGATATTCATATAGAAAACAGCTATTTTAAATAGTAAAAATATTTCACAATATTACTGTTTTTGCTGTATTTTGGATCAAATAAATGCAGGCTTGATAAGAAGAAGAGATATCTTTAAAAACATTAAAAATCTTACTGTTCAAAAATTTTTGACTGGTAGTGTATGTAAAATAAAATTACAACATTTAAAACAAGTGTGACAACTTGCCCCAAATTATAATTATCTTGTCCTGAGGTCACATTTTTTTCCCTGCTGGTTTAAGTACAGTATATTATACAGCTGACTTTTATTTTTAGGTATTTGCATTTTAGATCAGAGTTCATAACCCTGTAAACTTGTTTTGAAGTAGAAGTTTGAAACAATACTATGAGAAACTATAGCTGTTATGTAAGTGAAGTTTTGACCTATATTCATGTATATGGATGAAGCAGAAATACGCAGCTGTGGTTGTGCTGTCAGGTGTTTTTGGCTGTTTTCAGGTTTTGGTTTCACATGCTGGAACTGAACACAAATGAGATCTAAACCAGATCTGCAGTGACGTGGGACTTATGAAGGTCACGACCTGATTCACCGTATAATAAACATGCAGTGCTGCGTGTGAACATTTTATGTTCATTGTATCATTTTGCAAATTTCAGTCTTTTATTCAGCAAATGTCAGAAATATAAATTTTGAAATGTAGCATTGCATCAGTGTCTCAGCAATGGATGCTCTGCAGTGAATGGGTGCCGTCAGAATGAGAGTCCAAACAGCTGATAAAAACATCACAATAATCCACAAGTAATCCACACCACTCCAGTCCATCAGTTAATGTCTTGAGCAGACAAAAGCTGAAACAAATCCATCGAGACCTTTTTAAACGAGTCCATAATCCATAATAACACTTCCTCCAGTGAAAAAGTTCTCCTGTTGTCTCTCACATCAAAATCCAGCCACATATTTGTTTAGAGCTGTTCTGGCTTGTAAACAGTGCTTGATCTGTGCAGATTTCTCTTCTGATTCAGACAAGACCACTTTTTCACTGGAGGAAGCTTTATTATGGATTATGAACTCGTATTTTAGTTACAAACATCTTAATGCTGGATTTGTTTCAG
>CM077240.1:33143590-33273590 GCA_039654775.1 Spinibarbus caldwelli
CTGATACATTCTCTAAAATAATTATATTATATGAATAACAACAACAACAACAACGTCCCTGTGCACCCGTCTCACCGTTGTCGCCCCAGTCGGAGTTCCAGGAGTTGGCCACGAGCCAGTAGGGCGTCCCGTTCTCCTCTCCCCATCCCAGCACCTTCACAGCGTGTCCACCGAGCTCAGAGTCGCTCACATGCTGGTAAACACCTGACAGACCAAACACAAGCACACGTTGAGTAGCCCTGTGCAGATGATTGTTAGACACACACAGATGAGGTGATGGTTTCTGACCGCTCTTGTAGAGCAGAAAGTCCTCATAGATGGTGAAGGCGGACTCCACCGGCCCGCTGCTTTACAGCTCAGTCATGATCTGCTGCTGGTCCGAGGGAAGGTTATATGCTTTATATCCTGCAGGAGGCCACAGAGAGGAGTTAATGCACTGGAGACTAGAGAGCCACGAGAGCAGAAGAGCAGACTCACCGAAGTGTTTGTCCTGTTTGTATGGGACGCTGTAGTGAGGAACACAGGCAGCGTTACACTCAGGTGTGTCCTGCTCTCCGGAGCACGGCGGCCGCGTCCCGTTCACATGATGCTCGCAGGGTAGGATGCTGTACGGTCTGCAACCTAGACACGGCCACACACACCTCACAACTCAGAAATTACTACACGACTTCATTTTCAGAAATTACATAGATATTTGATTATTTTTTATATTTATATTTATTTATTTACATAATTTTTTTTTTTAGGTGGCAAACCTAGAATCAAATAAAATCATCAAAAAGACCTCAGAACTCAGAATAAATTTTACAATTATTTTATTTAAATTGAATATTTTTTATTTTAATTTTATTACAGACCTGTATTATTGAACTATTTCATTTTCAGAAATTACATAAACTATTTAATTATTATTTTTATATTTTATTTTAATAAAATTATTTAATTAAATTTTACAATTATTTTATTTAAATTGAATGTTTTATTTTATTTTAATTTATTTTTAATTAATGTATTTTTTATTTTATATTGTATGTTATTTTATTCTAGGTCTGCAACCTAGAAATGTTCAAAAACCTCATAAATTCTACAACTATTATTTGATTTGATTTGATGCAACCTAGAAACTTTTAAAAAGATCCAATAACTCAGTTCGCCAACTATTTTTTTTCCTTTATTTTTATTGTTATTTATTTTATTTAATGTTTATTTATATTATATTAGTTTATTATATAATATTTATTTGTATTTTTATGTTATAGAATTAATTTTTTTTTCTAGGTCTACAACCAAGAAACATTAAAAAAAAAAGTTCTAAAATTTATTTTAAGTTTATTAATTTTTTAAATATTATTATTTTATCCTAAGTCTCAACATAGAAATAAAAAAAAATAAAAAATACCTTAGAAAATCTACAACTATTTTATTTTGTTTGATTTGATGTCTGCAACCTAAAAACATTCAAGAATACCTCCATAATTCTACAACTTTTATTTTATTTATCTGCAACCTAGAAACAGTCAAAAAGATCTCAGAACTTAGAAATACTAATTTTATTCTGTTTTTTTTTTAAATTATTTTTAATATTGTTTTTTATTAATTAATTGTTTGCATTTATTAAATGGTTCACGCATGTTTACATTTTTTTTTTTTTTTGTAACTCAAAGGAAGATATTTAGCATACTGTTCATGCCTCCATGCTGTCAGGGTCCATAGTGTGTTGTTGCACGTTTGAGAAATGAAACTTTTGAAAACCACTACGCTTAAGCTCAGTTCAGCAGAATGAATGTCTCAGATGATCTGTTATTGTATTTGATGAGCTTCAGTTCATTTATTCTTGTTGAAAGGCTGAAAAGATCCAGATGAGATCAACACGCAGTTTTCTACAGTGACGTTGCTGTTCTGATCCAGACTCACCCACGTTAGAGCCATAAAGTCCTCCAGTCACTAGACCGGATTTGGTCCAGTAATCCCACGCCTCTGCTGGAAAACCTCCAGAACACCTGCCTCGGGAAAAACAAACCATGAGAGTCATTTCACAGCATTTCATGAGAATTAATACAGATTTTACTGCTCAGATGTTGCTCTTTCGAGGCTCAGGAGACATAATGTTTGTCTCAGATGTTTCTACTAAAATGCCTAAAAACAGAAATATTCAAAAAGATCACAGAACCCATTCTACAATTATTTTATTTTTAATTTAATTTTAATTTAATTTTGTTTTATTTTGTTTTATTTTATTTTAATTTATTATTTCTGCAAGCTAAAAATTTCCAAAAAGATAAAAGGAAATCAGAAATACTACAAGTATTTTATTTTTTAAAAATTGTTATTTTATTTTAGTATTTTTTTATACACCATTATAGATTTTGTTAATATTTTGAATTAGGTTTTATTTATATATTTTCTGTTGTCTCTTTAATTTTAGTTAAAGTTTAAATAAAATTGTTTTGTCATTTTTACAAATATTTTTATTATTTCTTAATTTTACTTATTTTAGTAGGCTATATTATATATATATATATATATATATATATATATATATATATATATATATATATATATATACATACACACACACACACACACACACACACACACACATATATATATATGAAAATTATAAAAATTAGAAAAAATATAATAAGTTTAAGGTTTTTTTAATATTTTATTTCTTTTAACATTCATTTAATTTCAAATAACAAAAATGTGTTTTGGTTTTAGTCAACTATAAAAATGTTTGGAGCATCTCCGCTGATCTAATGAGAAATGATTGAGCGCAGACAGACGCACCCGAAGCCGCACTGTTGGCAGCAGGACAGCAGGTCTTCGGCTGAGATCTCCAGACACGTTCCCTTTGCTGTGGATGCAGATGCGATCGGAGATGGCCTCAACCGCGCCGAACGCCTGTGGGACACAAACACACCCTCACACACACGTTCTGACTGCACGAGTGTCTTCTGCGCCGGAGTGTTTTTACCCAGCAGGAGCCGCAGGAGCCCTGATCCCGGATCTGACTGAAGGTCTTACAGAAGGGCCACTCTGTCCGCGAGTCGAAACTAACTGGGAGCTTCATGTTGGTGCCGTGTTTCACCCTACAGATGGAGAAAACACACCATTTATTACATTTTAATTTATTATTTTAAATGTAATACTTAACTATAAAAAATATCATTCAATTTAATTATTTAAAAAAAAAAAAAAAAACCTTCTATATGTTTGTCTATGCAATAAATTTCTCATCATGCATTATTCTGTTGCACGACATGCAATGAGATACAGATACAGTTTTATGTCTGTTTATGGTTTCCAATGAAATGATTGTGCATTATATAATCAATCCTGTAAAATCCAGGCATTGTTGGAATAAAAACCAATACACATTGTGCAGATGCTTTTATCTGAAGCGACTTACATTCTATTGCATTTATCAAATTCCCTGAGACTCGATTGAACTATACAAACATCAATCAAAGAATCTGTATGCACAGTAATTGCATTTACATCACATTTACATTTAGTCATTTAGCAGATGCTTTCAAAATCAACAAAAGAGCAATGATAAGCAAGTGCTATAACAAGTCTCAATTAGCCTAACCTAGCACACGTTGCAAGGTTTTTTTTTTTTATGTATTTTTTTAATTATATAAAAAGAAAACAGATAGAATAGAAAAAGAATACAGAAAGCTAGTGTTAGAGGTCTTTTTTTATATAAATGGATTTCTTGAAGGAATGCTAAAACTCATCTTGTTTATAACCAGTTTAGAGAAAGATCTTCTGAAACCTCATATATGATAATATGATGTGATTATGGTCACTCACGTGTCAGGCAGCCACGGGCCCTTCAGCATTGTCCCGCAGAGAGACTTCAGATGTTCGTATTTCATGTTCTGGAAGTTCACACCCGCCTGTGAAGAAACCAGAGAGAGAGGAATAAGAAAGAGAAGAGAAACCGATGAGCAGGTGCATCAGTATATCGCCTCCAAACAGCACAGTAAACACAGTAAACCTCTCATCGTCCACGTGGTCTTGGCCGTGTTGATGAAGCTGATCATTTCATCATGAGAGCGTGTGGAGAGCTGCGGCCGGCCGCAGGTGAGAGACAGCAGAGACAACAGCAAACAGAGACGCCACATCCTGAGAGCCAAGGAAACCAGAATTAATAGCATTACAGGCTCAGATTTACAGCTGAACATTAAGATTTAATATGCATGTGCATAAAAAAGATAAATTAAGACAAATAAAAAAAACATAAAAGAAAAAAAAAAAAAATCAAATAATGAAAAAATAAGACTATTAATAAAACAAATTAGATAAAATCTAAAAAGTATGTACAAAATAATTATTCTGAATTTTGCTAATTAAAACTTTATTGAAATTATATTCAATTTTTTTGAAATATTTGCTTAACCATGTTTGTAATATTCATGTGAATAAAAAAGAAACAATACAAATAAGACCATTATTAATAAAAAAATATATATTTAAATTTGATAAAATCTAATTTAAAAATAAAATACACTGAAAATACATATAATAATTTAGATTTTTTTTTAAATTAAAATTGATTATATTTGATTAACCATGCTTGTAATATTTATGTGAATAAAACAAGACAAATTAGGACTAATAAAATAAGACTATTAATTAAATAATTAAAATTTAAAAATATTAAAACTAACCATTTAAATCCAACAAATATGCAACCTTTATGAAATCTAAATTAAAAGTAAAATACATACAAAATATTTATTTTTTAAAACATGTTACAATGTTATTGAAATATTTGATTAACCATGTTTGTAATATTCTTTGATGTAAAAAAGACAAAGTCTAATATAAATTAAGACTATTAACAATTAAAATATAAAATATGAATTAGATAAAATCAAAATAAATTTTGACCTATTACAATGTCATTGAAATATCTGATTAACTGTTTGTAACATTCATTGGTATAAAAAAAAGACAAATAAAGACTAATAAAATTTAAGACTAAATAATTAAATATATAAAAATATTAAACTATATTATTAAACATTGATTAACCATGTTTCTAAGTCTATAAAACATTTAGCTGCACTTGCAACTGTTAATGTCAAGGTAAAAACATTTCGTGCCACATTATTTTAAATCATTCATTTTAAACACTGATATCATGGACATTTACATTGTAAAAGCAGACTTTACCTGAGCATCAGATTCTGTTCCTCTGTCTTTGAAACTGAAGAGTCACAAAGTGACAAAATGTGAAATTTGCTCCGCTAAAAACCCTTGTGCAGTAAAACATCATGTGACGGACTGTCAGGTGGCATTTACAGCGTCACAGGGCAAGCAAAGGTCTGATTCGCAGAAAGTGTTGATATCTGCAGGTATGAACGTGATTCAGAGCTGCGTTTACTTTCATCACAACTACAACAGCCAAAAATCTCACCTTTATACAAAACACACCACCTTCATGCTGCTGGAGGTCTCTGGGTGGTTGCCAGGGTGTTGCTACGTGGTTGCTATGGTGTTAACAGTTGCTAGAGCGTTGCTAGGATGTTGTTGAGAGTTGTTACATTGTTCCAGGTAATTGCTAGAGCAGGGCTGTCCAAACTCGGTCCTGGAGGGCCGGTGTCCTGCAGAGTTTAGCTCCAACTTGCCTCAACACACCTGACTGGAAGTTTCTATGCCTAATAAGAGCTTGATTAGCTGCTTCAGGTGTGTTTAATTAGGGTTGGAGCTAAACTCTGCTGGACACCGGCCCTCCAGGACCGAGTTTGGACAGCCCTGTGCTAGAGTGTTGACAAGATAATCTGGGCGGTTGCCAGGGTGTTGCTAAGTGGTTGCTATGGTGTTATAGTTGCTAGGATGTTGTTGAGAGTTGTTGCAGTGTTCCAGGTAATTGCTAGAGTGTTCTAAGGTAAACTCTGCAGGACACCGGCCCTCCAGGACCGAGTTTGGACAGCCCTGTGCTAGAGTGTTGACAAGATAATCTGGGCGGTTGCCATGGTGTTGCTAAGTGGTCGCTATGGTGTTATAGTTGCTAGAGGGTTGCATTGATGTTGTTGTGTTGTTACAGTGTTCCAGGTGGTTGCCAGGGTGTTGTTAAGTTCCTAAATGCTAAAATATACATCAACATTCAATGAATCAAATTAAATTCATTTTTAATATATTTATCTCTAAATGCATTTACAATTCAAACTCCCACATTACATAGCAATGCTAATTAAACCGATCTTTGATATGTACAAAGTTCTCGCTAACTTTTCCACATAAAAGCTGAATATTAAGGGCACTTTACAGTCGTCTGCTGTAGTTCAAACGCTGGATATTTGGTTCTTTACTCCGCAGTGACTAAATATTCAAACTGATCTAATGAAAATGGACCAATTCATGTGCAAAACCAGACTGGAATCCAGGGTTTCACAATGTTGAGACGAGACCGGACAGATGATAAACTCCTTTGATGTTTGCACACTTCTGTTCTGAAGCCACACGACAAACATCCAAACCACACGAGTGAATCTGATGAAAGCAGTCAAGAACACGTCTGCTCATTTTACACCCCATAATCAAAAAACAGACAAACCAAAAAAAAAAAATCTATTTTTTGGACGATTCAAAGTTTGTGCAGAAATGACATTATTTTCGAAATTATTATTATTTTTTTCACTATACATTTTATATAGAATTTTTAGAATTATTTTATTCACAAAAATCTAGTAACAGTACTGAGAAATTGTGTAATGAAAATAATGCAACAAAGCATTATAATGCATTATTTTAATTATACAATTTCTTAGTGCTGATATTAGACTTTTGTAAATAAAATTAAATATATAAAATAATTCCATTATTGTTTTTTACATTGTGAAGTATTATAATATATTATTATAATACATATTAATTTAATAAATTCCAATGCAAAAAATAGTAATGGTCTAAAAATTTGTTTTTTTTTTTAGGGTAAATATGATCTAGACATGTTCTTGACAAATTTCGTACATTTCACCCAACAAAACTAACATGATGAATGGTTTTAAATCAGCAGACTGCAACTGTTTGAGAGTCAAACAAAAGAACCAAACAAATCTCTGTCCAAATGACAGACAGTGATTATTTTATACTGGAATGAAAGCATTTTCTGCACGTGCGCTTGACATTTAGGATGATTTGATGGAACAGAAGAGAAAATCAACAGAAAAACCCTCAGCATCATAAAAATAACTTTTGAATAATTAACATTTGAGTGTCTCAAATGCAGCTACATAAACATCCATCAAAGACACACAACTGAACACAGAACCACCGAGTGAAACTCACAAAACAAGTCATCAGACCATATATCACCACAAAAACAAAAGAAAAAAACTATATTTTTTAATATGTATTTCAAGTATAAAAACTAATAAAATATATAAAACTATATATGTAGTTTTTACATATGTACATATATATATATATATATATATATATACACACACACACACACACACACATATATATATATATATATATATATATATATTTCAAGGGGTCATATGATGCGATTTCAAGTTTTCCTTTCTCTTTGGAGTGTTACAAGCTGTTTGTGCATAGATAAGATCCCTGAAGTTGCAAAGACTAAAGTCTCAAAACTAAAGAGATATTCTTTATAAAAGTTAAGACTCGACCACGCCCCCCTAAAACGGCTCATTCAAACACGCCCCCACGTCTACGTCACGGTGTGGGGAGATTTGCATAACACCGCCCAAACGTATACGCAAAGAAAGAAGGCGGGACTTTTATTCTCGCTGTAGTGTTGTTGCTGCCGCCGGTGCCATGTCCTGGAGACACTGCGTTTGGGCTTCCAAAAGAGGACACAACTAGAAATCAGTGGTTAAGTTGTATTTACAACACTGTTCCAGAACAGTTCAACCCAAATATTCGAGTGTGTGCAGCACATTTTACGGAGGACTGTTTCCTGAAGCTGGGAGAGTAGCTGCCAGCTGCTCAAAGACTGTTTCTATAAAGTGGGGCAATTCCAGCTTTGCAAGAACAGTCTGGCGCTTCTGACTCACAGCCTGTAAGTATGTTTTCATATTTAAAGAATTTGCTACTGACGATTCAAATGTGAGTTTTGAGCAGTGTAGAGTAGTGCTTGTTGTTTGTCGTTTCTCTGATCACAAAGGCAGACATGGTAATATTCACACAACGCGTAAAAAGACAGTATTTATTGTCTATTTATTGACTACAGTAGTAGTCATTATAATCAGTAATTATGTCCCCACTGGATGCAACAAATGCCTCGTTTGTAATGGGTTTTATTGTTTTTGTGTCATCACACCGGGACACGGCATCACAATACGGTAAGGGGGCGTAACATTTCTGTCTAACGCTTGAGGTATTCGACCAATCACAACGCACTGGATAGCTGGCCAATCAGAGCACGCCTCGGTTTTCAGAATGATGAGCTTTGTAAAAATTGACCTGTTTCAGAAAGGCGGGCCATAGAGGTGCAACAATAATGTACAGTATGTGGAAAATAATGTGTTTTCTGAACCTTAAACCGCATAAACACATTGCATTACACTAAATACACAAAATAATTTTAGCAACGTCATATGACCCCTTTAATTAGTTTTTATACATGAAATATATAGAAAAGCATGTGTATGCGTGTGTGTATATATATTAATTTACAAATTTACTTTTCTATATGTAAAACATATATAAAGTAAATCAATATAAAAATTAAAGGGATGTAATTTGTTTTATATTTTAATAAAAAGTCATTAAATAAATAAAAACTACATGTATAATTATATATATTTAATTAGTTTTTATATATGTAATACACAGAAAGATATATATATCTTTTTATACTTCTCTTTCTACATATATATATATATATATATATATATATATATATAATTATTTATAATTAAAAAATTTGTTATATAATAGTTTTTATATATGTAACGTATAGAAAAGAATATATATATATATATATATATACATAGAGAGAGAGAGAGAGAGAGAGAGGACAGAAAAAAATTATTTTCTATAAACTACATATATAAAAACTAAATTTTATTTATAAATAAACATACATATATATACACACACACACACATATACATATATGTGTGTATGTTTATATATGTTTATTTATATATCTTTTTTTTTTTTCTCATTTGATTTTGGGGTGAAAATGACCTGAACAACTTTTAGTGAAACAGAAGGAAACCAAGACTCCCAGACTGGTGGCTGTTTGCAGCGCAGTGGTTTGGCAGAGTGAGTTTAGCTGCGGTCTCAGTGTCCCTGCATGTCGGTGCCCCCCGGTGGCTGGCCGGCCGTGGCATTTAGGTACTGCCAGCTGAGCGCCACTAGCAGCATGGCGGCCGAGACGTAGACGGGAGAGATGTGGTGCGCTCGGGACAAGAGCGCGGCTGGAGACAGGCTCTTCTCACGGATGAGGCTCAGGATGCGCAGTGTCTTCTCTCGGGACGGGTCCGTGGCGGACACTTTCTGCAGGATCTGTGAGGAGAGGAGAGATCAGGATCAGCGGAGCAAACGGCTGCGCTACGGAGGACAGCGAAGCGTGTTTTAGGACGCACCTCCTGACTGTACTGTGCGATGATGCTCTGGACGGCGCTCATGTTCGTGGCCTGCATCATGAGCGTCACCGCCTGACCCTTCCGGATCTTCACCACACCCTGAAACACCTGAGGATTGTTGTAGCACGCCGACAGAGTCGCTATCGCCATCACCTGACCGGAGGATGAACAACACACCGACAGTTAGGATCATGCGTCGAGAACTCCGACAATTAGTGATCAGGGTGTGAAATACGGGGGGGGGTTTGTGGGGGTCTAACCCCCCTAAAGAAGGCTTGATCCCCCCTGATGGACATCAAAACTAAATTGACATTACCTGAGCGGCTGAAGAATATGTTACAGCGCTCATTCAAAGACATGGACAGAGCATGAACTCCTAAAATTCATGTGTAGATTCAGTCGATTGATAAAGTTTACCCTCTTCAACTTAATGCTGTTGAACTGAATTTACAGAGCAAACTATTTTCTAAAATTACCATAACATTAACAGCAACACTGAAATACAAGCGCGCAGTTCTGTCAGTCAGATGCGAATGAAAGTTGCATGTGTTACTATAACAGTGTTTTCTTTCAGAATCATCATTGGTAGAAAGACAAAAATAGGTTACATTAAAGTTTTTACCTAAAACTGAAGTTAAGGTAAAGGTGTGAATAATTACATTTTAGACACATTGGGCTTCATTCATGAAACATGAGCAGAACAAATTTTTGTGTAAATGATTCGTAAAGCTATTCTGACGTACATTTTCGGATTCATGAAAATGTTCGTATTTTCAAAATGATAGTTGGTACGAAAGAGATGTACACCTGCTCCTTACCACGTGTAAATGGTGCGTAAAACATTCTGTTCTTTTTGGCAAACTGATGACACTGAATTTTGATGCACTGCCATTGTAATATTTTACAAGTTCGTTTTTTTGTTTGTTTTGTTTGTAGCTGAGAGTTGATAACGGTTTAGTTTTGGGTAAAACGCAGCGCTTGTCACTGTCACTTTTTAGCCAGCCGTCCAATCAATGGAGGAGGGGCGGGACAAATACTACACCGACCAATCATCCTACTTCTACAACAACTGAACAACAATAGAGAAGTTAATATCGCTGGTTACTGCATTTTTATATTCAGTAATATTCTTAAAAATTAGATACTAGTAATACATTACTGCCGTGGATATTCCTTATTAATGCAACCAAAGCGTTCTCAAGCGCCACCAGCTGGCCGTTTTCAGAAGAGCACCTGACATTTTTCAGATGGCTAAAAACACTTTGGTGGACACACGTTAATTAAATATTTATTGTTAGGCATATGGCCTATTAGTCTTTTTTGCATTTATGCAATATACTGGAGCCAAACCTGAGAAAGTAGACCAGAATATTCCACTGTGTTCCTGGACACGCGCGTAGCTGTTATAAATCAGGGATTATGCTAATTGTGAATGAGCGTGCACGAGCACCCTATTTACCAATGATTGGAATTCATTAACATACACGTTTAACTATCAAATCGGAAGTTTACGAAGCATTTGTGAACCATTTGTGTCAGGAAGGTCCATTTTATGCGCAAATTACTCAGAATTTGCTCCTATTTTTATGAATGTTCCATGAATGAGGCCCATTGTTAATAATTGCAGCAACGAAAATAAATAAAGCCCTCGGAGAACTGTTGCGCGTCTCAGATCAACACACAGCGGTGTTTCATTAATGAATCCACATTTTTAAACGAATCGAGTGAATCAATGATTCAGTGAGCTATTCATAAAGGCAGTCTCTTGCTTTGTTTCTGAATGAATCAGCCATTTGAACGAATCGATTGAATGAATGACTGAATGACTCACTTATTAAGACAGGGATTTGCCACCACCTACTGGCACTTTTACTTTTTTATTTAGAGTATCGTTTCTTTTTTAAAATAATTTCATATTTCACTATATTTGTATTTTTGTATGTTGAATTCAAATATTTCTAAAGCTACTTTTTTGTAATGTCTATTCAGTGTTTTTTTTCCTAAATTAACACAATGATAACTATTATCTTTAATAATAACTTTATCTTCAAGTAATCGGCACATGATGTGCATGTTAATGAATTAATCTCATTAATTTGAAATTAATTTAGTTACTTAATCGGTACATTATGTAATTAATTAGATTTTTTTTTTAAATTAATCCCCCCCCTTTCAAATTAAATTTTGCCTTTCTAAGTGAAATATGTTTTTTTTATATTCTTTTAAAAAAAGTTATTTTTATATTTTCCAGTTTCATTTTCATTTTAGTTTAAGTTTCAATAATTTAGTTCTTATTAGTTTTTTAAATGTTTTTTTAGTTTTTATTAACTTTATTTCAGTTTTAGTCATTTTAGTACTTAAATTAAATTCTACTTTCACAACTGAAATAAAATGTTTTTGAATTAGTTTTCAGTTGTACATTTTCAGTTTTCATTTAAATGTTTGTTAAAGTTTTAGTAATTTTAACGTTTTAGTCATTTTTATCAGTTTTAGTTTTGTTTTTAAATATCTGTTTTATTTTTATACATTTTTATTTCAGTTTTAGTTTTAGTAATTTTAGTACTAAACAAAAATTAAATTTCGCCCTCACAACTAACTGAAATAAGTTTTTTAAATTTATTTTATTTTATTTCTAATACTGTTTTTCATTTAAATGAATGTAAATCTTTTTAGTAATTTAAGTTTTAGTGCATGTTTGCATAGAACAACAACGTACAGCAGCAAAGCAATTATCCATGCATTCATCTGTGTGCAATTTCTATATTCCCTATATTTATTTCTATAATCCGCACCCTTATAGCATTAACTAACTTCGCAATGTGCTCACTATGTGAGACCTGAACCCACTGAACGCGCCATTAAACTCCACATAAAAAGATGAAGGTTCAGCGTTCAGCGGTCAGTGTGTGAAATGAATCAGACCTGAGGAATTGCACAGAAGTTGAAGACGCTCTGGTTGCGGAGGCGGGACAGATATGCGATGACGTCTGGGACGTGATGGAGAGCATCGGTCACCAGCAGGTTGAGGCAGGACAGGGCAGAGCTCAGGTGCTGAGGATGAGCCAAATCCTCCAGACGAGACGCAAACTGACTCCAGGCCTGCGGCACACAAACAGCTATCGCTCACACATGCACTGATCACAATCTCACCAGGAAAAGAATGTAAAAATGCTACGGTAAAAAAAAAAAAAAAAAAAAACTGTAACAGATCTAAACGGACATTTTATATCATTTTACAGTAAAATACTGTTAAATGTACAGATTTTGGAAAAAAAAGCAATCATTTACAGTGAAAAAAAAAATGCAAACTGACATTCCCACAATCACTTAAAATAAAATAAACATTAACTGAAATAAAATAAAATATATATAAAAAAATATTTATATATATATATATATATATATATATATATATATATATATATATATATATATATATATATATATATATATATATATATATATTTTTTTTTTTTTGTGTAGGTTAAGTTCTAGTACTAAAACTCAAAACTGAAACTTAAAAAATATAGACATTTAAATAATCAAACAAACAAATAAATAAATAAAATGACAAAAACACAACAAAATTGCTAAATGTTTAAATAAAATTTAAATATATAATAAAAACTAAAAATAAAGTGATTAATTTTTTTTCATTACTTGAAATAAAATAAAAACTAACTGAAAGAAAATTAAATAGAAAAAAAAAATAATTTCAGCTTGTTGCCAAAGCAACAATTCTCATTTTTGTTTAAGTTAAAGTACTAAAATGACTAAAACTAAATAAACAAAAACAAAGCTTTTAATACATACAGACATAATTAGAAATAAAAATAAAAATGACAAAAGCACACAACTAAATTGCTAAAACTTTATCTAAAATGAAAATGAAAATATAAAAAAAAATATATAAAAATAAAATCTAATTCAAAATATTAACAAAAATTATAAAAGTGTATCAATGATACTAAAACAACACTGGTACAAAACAGGTTTTACTGTAGTGAAAGTCAAGATTCATTGCACAATTCATAGCAAATTTATGTCTCATAGAAATGTGTGGAAATTTGAGTTTATGACAACTAGATCAACCGTTTTGCATTTAATGACTTATACGATGAACTAATGACTATATATTTTGAGGGGTAAGACTATTGCACAGAGAACTATATAATACATTTGGAGCAACATGACAATAGTAACTGATAATGTAGGAAACCTTAGACAAATGTACATAATCAATTGCATGAATGTACCAAAGCAATCATAACTTGTTCAAAAGAATGAGAAACTGCTTTTATGGTGTGCACAAGCGTCTAGATGATGTGGAGGTTGAACAAGTAGTTTTGAGAATTTTATTTCTGATTCGAGAAATGCACCAAAGCGACTGAGAAAAACTGTGTTACTCTAAATGGAATATTAACATTATATCAGTTAATGAAACGTACAGTCTTTTTAAAAAAAATTGTGGTAAAGTTTTGGCAACCACAGCTGCCGGGAAGAGAGCAGGGTTAAAGGTTTGTACCTCCTGTGGCCAGAAGGCCCTTCCCTCCTGCTGGTCCTCCAGATAGTCCCTGATGATGTTGGTCTTCTGGAGGAACAGACCCATGGAGTTTGCCAGCTCTGTGTCCCGGCCCACCTCAGTGTCCTCCAGCTGGGACGCCGAGAACAGACGGGACAGACCGATCCCCACCAGACCGGCCACATAATGACAGTACTGAGGGAGAAACGTTTACACACAGCCGGACAGATGTTTACAACATTATACATGACAAACGTCTCATACAGAATGTCAGACACGCTTTAAAATGCAATGAGAGCACTTCTGCATCAGTTTGGGGAGTTATATGTATATAAATCTCCATGCAGATGGATAAACATCAAACTAACACATCAAATATGTGTGTAAAGTTAACCTTGTCCCACTCCTTCATGGAGGAAACCTTCTTCTCCAGGAATTCGGCCATTCCCACACCCATCCGGTGACAAATGTCTGAAATCACGTCACGATACTCCTGGCCCAAATTCCTGAACTCCACTGAAATCTGAGAAAAACGGAATGAAAGTGTGTATTAAAAAGCATAAAATAAAATCCGGCATTTCATAGAGTCCCTATTAAGGCAGAAAAAATTTCGTTTAAATTTATCAGAACTGGAAGAAACCATAATTTCAGTTAAATCTTTTAAAGGGATTATCTCCAAATTTTATGCTTTATTGGTGTATTCGAACTCTTCAGTTTATGATTTTTTGAAACCACTGTGGGAACGGGACCTAGGAGTATCATTTAATTCTGCAGATTGGATTGAGATTTGTAACGGCATTTTTCCTAAATGTACTTCAATTTCTTTACATGAACAAAATTTCAAATTTTCTCATAGAATTTATTTTACACCTGTTCGTCTCCACAAAATGTTCCCAGGTTGTTCAAATCTTTGTTTTAAATGCGAGATATATACGGGCACATTTTTTCACGTATTCTGGTCTTGTGATCACATTCAGTCATTCTGGAAAGGGGTTCATTCTGTAACCCAAGAGATAACAAGGAAATGTTTTATTTTATCTCCTTCACTTTATTTGTTGAATGACACTCCTAATGATCTTTTTGACTCCAACTCTAAGCCTTTATTTATAATCCTCTCATTTTTGGCTAAAAAATGTATTCTACTGAAGTGGTCTACACCTCAGGTTCCAACTGTTACTATGTGGATATCTCAGTTGTCCGCCTTCCTTCCTCTGGAGAAATTAACCTATGATCTCAATCACAAGTCAGACAAATTGTGGAGACTTTGGGAACCTCTCCACTCTTTTTTACAAAGTCTCTGAACTTTAATTTTAAGAGAGCTTCGGCTCTTCCTTTCCTGATGTGTTTTTGTTTAAATTAAGCAGGTAGAGATGAATATTTTCAGGGTCGTGTTATTTAATTCTCAGCGCTTGGGGGGTTTGTTTGTTTGTTTGCTTGTCTTATTGTGATTGTTTGTATTTGAAAATCAATAAAAAAAAAAATAAATAAAAATTTTTAAAAAAGCATAAAATAAAAAAATAAAAAAACCCCATAAAATAACAAACAACACAGAAGCTATTAAAAGCAGAAGTGTAATCATTTTACAAAAGCAGCAAACAACAACATGAAGAAAAATGTGGCTCAACAAGTTCAAGTTGGTTTACGTCAAAAAAAAAAAAAAAATAAAAAAAAAATAAAAATCTACTGCTTCTTTGCTGTTTTAGTGAGTCATAAGAAACCAGGGTTTATATCAGGGTTTGTCTTTTTCACCCCAAATTAAAAATAAATAAATAAATAAAAAAATCATATGTCTGCTTAAAAGAAGGCTTTTTTCTAATTTAAAATTTAAATATTTAAAAGGTCTTGTTTAATGCTTTTTACTTTAAGATTTCTTAATGTAAATATTAACATATTTATACATAAATGGCCATTCTTGTACTAAATTAAATTTGTTGATTTATATTGGTTCAAAAATGCTGTATTATAAAAAAAATTTTTTTTACATATATATAAAATATTTAATATATGTAAATATTATACATATAAGTACTTTTAGTTATATATATATATATATATATATATATATATATATATATTAAATGTAACAATATAAAATGTTCATTACAGTAAGAATCACAACATGTATTTCTAAGATGGCACCGCAGACGGCAGCCTCAGTGTTTTGCTCTCCAGTTTTTGTACTGTTTTTGTTAGTTTTTCCTGTTTTTTGTTTGTCTAACATGATCACTTTTACCAGGGGTGAACTGCTGAACATTCGGCAGAACACACCTGACGGTCTTCTACCGGATTTCGTTTATTCGGACGTTTTGCTGAACGTTGTAGTCGGTAGAATCACTGAAACCTGGCTGAATGACGCCATTCTGGACAGCGTGTCTGCCGGGCTTCCAGCTGTTCAGAGCGGATCGCGACGCAGAATCAATGGGGGAATCGTGCGGTGGCGGGACATGTTTCGATATCAACGAAAGGTGGTGTACAGATATTACAGTGTTAAAGAAGATGTGCTGTCCAGATCTAGAAGCGCTTTTCATCAACTGTAAGCCTTTCTATTCGCCGTGGGAGTTTTGCTCGTTCATTCTCGTGAGTGTTTACATTCCACCGCAAGCACACGTGAGCTCAGCTTTACAGAAACTCACTGATCTGATCACAGAGACTGAGCAACAACACCTGGACTCTGTTATTATCATTCTCGGGGACTTTAATAAAGCAAATCTCTCCCGTGAACTGCCAAAATACAGGCAGCATGTTACATGTCCCACCAGAGACAGTAATATATTGGATCACTGTTACACCACAATAAAGAATGCATATTGCTCCATCCCACGGGCAGCTTTAGGGCTCTCTGATCACTGCCTGGTTCATCTTATACCAACTTACAGGCAAAAACTTAAATCTGCTAAACCTGCAGTAAAGACTGTAAAAAGATGGACTAACAAAACAGAGCGGGCATTACAAGCCTGTTTCGACCTCACTGATTGGAGTGTTTTTTAAGCTGCCACCAACAATCTGGACGAGCTCACAGAGACTGTAACTTCATATATCAGTTTCTGTTAGGATATATGCATCCCTACCAGGACTCACTTAACATTCAACAATGACAAGCCATGGTTCACAGAAATACTCAGACATCTTCGTCAGGCCAAAGAGGATGCCTTCAGGAAGGGGGACAGAGTCTTGTACAATCAGGCCAGGAACACACTGATTAAGGAGATTAGAGCGGCTAAGAGGAGCTACGCTAAAAAGTTGGAAGATCAGTTCACTTCCAATGACCCAGCTTCAGTGTGGAAAGTTCTGAAAGCCATCACCAACTACAAGACACCATCCCCCAGCACTGTGGCCAATCAAAAACTTGCTGAAGACCTGAATGAGTTTTACTGTAGATTTGAATCTCCCAGTCTAACACCCTACACCCGCTCCGAAGATGATGTGTGCCAGGTCTTCAGAAAGAACAAGAGAAGAAAGGCACCAGGCCCAGACGGTGTCACACCAGCCTGTCTGAAAACCTGTGCTGACCAGCTGGCCCCCATCTTCACCCAGATTGTCAACAAATCACTGGAGCTGTGCGAAGTCCCTACCTGCTTCAAACGCTCCACCATCATCCCCGTCCCAAAGAAACCCAAGATAACAGGACTTAATGACTACATACCTGTTGCTTTAATGTCTGTGGTCATGAAGTCTTTTGAGAGGTTGGTGTTGGCTTATCTGAAGGACATCACTGGACCCTTATTGGACCCCCTGCAGTTTGCTTACTGAGCAAACAGGTCCATGGATGATGCAGTCAACATGGGACTGCACTTCATCCTTCAACATCTGGACAGACAAGGGACTTATGTGAGGATCCTGTTTGTGGACTTCAGCTCCGCTTTCAATACCATCATCCCAACACTCCTCCAGACCAAACTATCCCAGCTCTCTGTCCCTAGCTCTATCTGTCAGTGGATCACCAGCTTTCTGACAGATAGGCAACAGCTAGTGAGAATTGGTAAATTCACATCCAACTCCTGCACCATCAGCACTAACGCCCCTCAGGGCTGTGTTCTCTCCCCACTGCTCTTCTCCCTGTACACCAATGACTGCACCTCTAAAGACTCTCTGTTAAGCTCCTGAAGTTTGCGGACGACACTACAGTCATCGGCCTCATCCAGGATGGTGACGAGTCTGCTTACAGACAGGAGGTTAAAGAGCTGGCTGTCTGGTGCAGTTATAACAACTTGGAGCTCAACACGCTCAAAACAGTGGAGATGATCGTGGACTTCAGGAGAAACCCCCCTGCACTTCCCCCACTCACTCAGTGGAGTCATTCAGGTTCCTGGACACCATCATCTCTCAGGACCTGAAGTGGGACACTCACATAGACTCCATTGCTAAAAGGGCCCAACAAAGGTTGTACTTCCTTCGTCAGCTGAGGAAATTCAACCTGCCACAGGAGTTGCTCACACAGTTCTACTCAGCCGTCATTGAGTCTGTCCTGTGTACTTCAATAACTGTCTGGTTTGGCTCAGCTACAAAATCAGAAATCAGAAGACTACAGAGGACAGTTCGGTCTGCTGAAAGGATTATTGGTACTCCCCTGCCCACCCTCCAAGAACTGTATAATTCCAGAGTGAGAAAAAGGGCTCAGAAAATCACTCTGGATCCCTCACATCCAAGCCATCTCCTTTTTGAACTTTTGCCATCTGGTTGGCGCTACAGAGCACCGAATACCAGGAAAGTCAGGCACAAGAACAGTTTCTTTCCCCAGGCAATCTATCTCATGAACAGTTAAATGTTCTCCACTGTGCAATAAAAATATGTGCAATAACCTCATATTTATTTATCACCCTACATTCTAGTATATCTATAGCAGACCTGTACATACAATTTATTATTATTATTCTAATTTTTTTTAATATGTGTATATTATTCACATCTTATTTTTATTATCTCTGTGTTGTTGTTGTTGTTTCTGAGTACTGGAAACTGTGACACTAAAACAAATTCCTTGTATGTGCAAACATACTTGGCAATAAAGCTCTTTCTGATTCTGATTCTGATTCTAAGAACAATGACAGTTATACTCATGAATTTATAATTAATAATGTAAAATTTATCATTTTGATTTACACAAACTATATATTCATCATTAGGTTCTGTCATTCAGAAACATGGCTTTTCATATCACTGCTATGCTGATGAAACTCAACTCTAACTCTCATTCCATCCTGATGATCCGACGATAACTTCTTGCATCTCAGCATGTATAACAGACATTTCTTGCTGGATGAAGGACCATCACCTTCAACTCAACCTAGCTAAGACAGAACTGCTTGTAGTTTCAGCAAACCCATCACTTCATCACAATTTCACCTTCCAGTTAGACTCATCAACCATATCTCCTTCAAAAACAGCCAGAAACCTTGGAGTTGTGATTGATTATAAGCTGAATTTCTCAGACCACATTGCTAAAACTGCCCGGTCCTGCAGATTTGCTTTATATAATATTAGGAAGATCAGGCCCTTTCTTTCGGAATATGCAACACAACTCCTTGTTCAAGCTCTTGTTCTGTCCAGACTTGACTACTGCAATGCTCTCTTGGCAGGTCTTCCAGCCAATTCCATCAAACCTCAACACTTAATCCAAAATGCCGCTGCAAGATTAATCTTTAATGAGCCGAAAAGAACGCACGTCACACCTCTGTTCATCAATTTGCACTGGCTACCAATAGCGGCTCGCATAAAATTCAAGGCATTAATGTTTCCATACAAAACCACCTTTGGCTCTGCACCCCTTTACCTAAATTCAGTACTTCAGACCTATGTGCCCTCTAGAAGCTTGCGTTCTGCAAGTGAACGCCACATTATTGTGCCTTCCCAAAGAGGCACAAAATCACTTTCTCGGACTTTTTCATTAACTGTTCCCATCTGGTGGAATGACCTGCCCAACTCAATCCGAGCAGCTGAATCCTTAGCCATCTTCAAAAAACGGCTAAAAACCCATCTCTTCCATCTTTATTTGACCCTCTAACTCTAGCATTCTCTTTTCTAATTTTATTTTATCTATCTCCTTTCTTTTTATTAAAAAAACCAAACAAAACAAAACAAAACAAAACACACACACACTTGACCCTCTATCAAATTGCATATTTATTCTCTAACTGCTAGCTTTTCTTAAAAAACTAAAACTCTAGCTTTCTTTTCTATATTCTATCTACTTGTTTAAAAAAAAAAAAAAAAAAACAACAAAAAAAAAAACAAAACAAACCTTGCTACGTGTACTGCGTTAGGCTAACTGAGACTTGTCATATCTCTTGCATGTTGTTGCTCTTTTGTTGGTTTTGATTGCTTCTATTGTCCTCATTTGTAAATCGCTTTGGATAAAAGCGTCTGCTAAATGACTAAATGTAATGTAATGTATATATTATTAAAACAATCTTATTACCGTAATGAAAATGCAAAAATTGAATTTGGAGATAAAATGCTTTTAATTATTATCAAAATAATGCCAAAATAATAAAAAAAAAAAAAACATAATAGTTGTAAAAAAAATCCTAAAATATGCTTCTTTTATGCAAAATAAAATTCCTTACATTTTGATTGTGTTGTGTTGTGTTGTGTTGTGTTGGACTGACCGTGGGGAAATCCTCCAGCACCTGCCGGTCCTTCTCTCTGCTCTCACTGAAGCTCCACTCCGGCTGATAGAGGAACGTGTGGAAGTCCTGCAGCAACGGGACCTTCTTCTCCAGCGGGATGCTCATGTCGTCCTCCACAGTGTCCAGAGCTCGCAGAACCAGGTAGAAAATACACACCGCATGCCTGAGTGAAAGAAGTGAACGATTCAACACCCATGCAGATCTGCAGTGCATTTCTAAACAGAGTGAACAAACAGCATCTATATTGAGCAGCTGATATAAATACAACACAGCAGATCTAGAAACATGCTGCACATGACTGAACGAATGCTTTACATGTTTTACTTTAATATTATCCTAAAAATATGAAGACAGAGTGTGCACAATTTTTAGAAAGATAAATGCAAAATAGCAGATTTATATTGTTTACAAGTTAGAGTATAAATTATTGAATTTATAGAAATCTTGCATTTTGCATGCATAAATTATATATATATATATATATATATATATATATATATATATATATATCTACAATTTTGCACATATATGTGTGTGTCTGTGTGTGTGTATACATTTATACAATAGACAGATATGCAAAATGGCAGATTTTTTTCTATTTTCTGTTATAAAATAAATTGCATTATGCATTATATATGTATGTTTGTGTATATATATTTGTGTGTGTGTGTGTGTGTGTGTGTGTGTTTGCACACACATGCAAAATGCCAGATAACGTACAGAAAATAGATTTCTGTAACTTCCATATTTCTATATGTTCTATTAAATAATAATAATAATAATGAACCTTTGTATCACATATATTAATCTACCTCTATACACACACACACACACACACACACACACACACATACATACATATACACATATATATACATACATACATATACACACACATATACACATACATTATATATATATATATATATATATATATATATATATATATATACACACACAGGTGCATCTCAATAAATTAGAATGTCGTGGTAAAGTTCATTTATTTCAGTAATTCAACTCAAATTGTGAAACTCGAGTATTAAATAAATTCAGTGCACACAGACTGAAGTAGTTTAAGTCTTTGGTTCTTTTAATTGTGATGATTTTGGCTGACATTTAACAAAAACCCACCAATTCACTGACATCTCAACAAATTAGAATATGGTGACATGCCAATCAGCTAATCAACTCAAAACACCTGCAAAGGTTTCCTGAGCCTTCAAAATGGTCTCTCAGTTTGGTTCACTAGGCTACACAATCATGGGGAAGACTGTTGATCTGACAGTTGTCCAGAAGACAATCATTGACACCCTTCACAAGGAGGGTAAGCCACAAACATTCATTGCCAAAGACTCTGGCTGTTCACAGAGTGCTGTATCCAAGCATGTTAACAGAAAGTTGAGTGGAAGGAAAAAGTGTGGAAGAAAAAGATGCACAACCAACCGAGAGAACCGCAGCCTTACGAGGATTGTCAAGCAAAATCGATTCAAGGATTTGGGTGAACTTCACAAGGAATGGACTGAGACTGGGGTCAAGGCATCAAGAGCCACCACACACAGACGTGTCAAGGAATTTGTTAACTCCTGAACCACAGACAACATCAGAGGGGTCTTACCTGGGCTAAGGAGAAGAAGAACTGGACTGTTGCCCAGTGGTCCAAAGTCCTCTTTTCAGATGAGAGCAAGTTTTGTATTTCATTTGGAAACCAAGGTCCTAGAGTCTGGAGGAAGGGTGGAGAAACTCATAGCCCAAGTTGCTTGAAGTCCAGTGTTAAGTTTCCACAGTCTGTGATGATTTGGGGTGCAATGTCATCTGCTGGTGTTGGTCCATTGTGTTTTTTGAAAACCAAAGTCACTGCACCCGTTTACCAAGAAATTTTGGAGCACTTCATGCTTCCTTCTGCTGACCAGCTTTTTAAAGATGCTGATTTCATTTTCCAGCAGGATTTGGCACCTGCCCACACTGCCAAAAGCACCAAAAGTTGGTTAAATGACCATGGTGTTGGTGTGCTTGACTGGCCAGCAAACTCACCAGACCTGAACCCCATAGAGAATCTATGGGGTATTGTCAAGAGGAAAATGAGAAACAAGAGACCAAAAAATGCAGATGAGCTGAAGGCCACTGTCAAAGAAACCTGGGCTTCCATACCACCTCAGCAGTGCCACAAACTGATCACCTCCATGCCACGCCGAATTGAGGCAGTAATTAAAGCAAAAGGAGCCCCTACCAAGTATTGAGTACATATACAGTAAATGAATATACTTTCCAGAAGGCCAACAATTCACTGAAAATGTTTTATTTATTGGTCTTATGAAGTATTCTAATTTGTTGAGATAGTGAATTGGTGGGTTTTTGTTCAATGTGAGCCAAAATCATCACAATTAAAATAACCAAAGACTTAACCTACTTCAGTCTGTGTGCATTGAATTTATTTAATACACGAGTTTCACAATTTGAGTTGAATTACTGAAATAAATTAACTTTTCCACGACATTCTAATTTATTGAGATGCACCTGTATATGCATGCAAAATGCAAGCCAGATTTCTATAACTTCTATAACTGCACACACAAACATGTATTCATAAATTGTATACACTGAAGTATGTACTCAGAGAATGTATGTACTAACTTATAGAACGTAAGTTATAGAGTATATAAGCAGGCAGGTTTTACATACACACATAGTATAAACTGTATAAATGCATGCAAAATGCCAGATTTCTATAACTTCTATTATATAAGGTATAACTTATAAACTTGATATTAAATCTGCCGTTTTGCACACACAATGATATATTCATAAATTGTATACACTGAAGTAGGCTATGTAGCCTACATAGAGAATATATGTACTTATAACTAATAGAATGTAAGTTATAGAGTATGCAAGCTGACAGGTTTGTTTTATGTGCATGATAGATTAGCATAATGCAAAAGACTTTGCAAAACTGCACAGAAGTTCCTCACGTCCATGTGATCTCGAGCAACTTCTTAAGAAGACACATGCTCCTCAAGGTCATTTATATATATAACCACAAACATTGCAAACAAGTAAAGCACACTTAAACGCGTCCAAAATGTGCATATGCTTCTCTGCACAGCGCAGCGCTTCTAACGCGCTTGTTTACCGGCGGAGGTCACGCCTCTCCCGCGGATCTTACCGCAGCTCTCCATCCAGGGCCTGGATCACCGCCGCGAAGCTCCTGCTGGTCTGGTTCAGATACGCGTAGCAGGTCCGCAGGGTTTCGCTCATGGAGTCCTGGCAGGAGAAGCACACATAGGCGGGGTGCGGGTGAGTGCGGAGCGGCTGAGGAGAACGGGTCACCAGCCGCCCCTCCTGCGCGCTGCGCCGCCCGCCGGAGAGCACCGAGCGCAGCGACAACGAGCGCTTGATCATGCAGAACGGCGCGGCGCTCTTACCGCCGACCCCAGCCATGAGCGAACGAGCTCCTGCGACTCCTGCTTCTGTTTACAAGCAGTGCAAAACTTTTCAACTTTATTTAAACTCTTAGTATAAGTCATTCGCCTGAAGGGAAGTGAAACCGAGCTTCAAAGGGGGGCGTTTTTACGCGCAAACGCACGACTTATATAGCCTATCGGTAATCTGATATGTAAACAGACTATTAGAGCATTTCACCTCATATTGAGGGTTTTTTCTTATTATTGGCTGGGGTTTGATTCTCCTCCCTGCTTTTAACGATAAAACACTTGTGTTTTCAGAGCGACTGCAAAATACCGCGGCAGTTTGCCAAGTACGCACTACTAGTCGAGTCAAGTATGGACAAGCCTACTCAAACTTTTTTCCACATTTTAAAATAACAGCAAAGTGATCATCATAACTGTGTATGGGACATATGTGGTGACCGAAGCATTAAAATAAATAAATAAATTAATAAAAAATAATTAAAACTCATATGGACCACAAAATGAGTCATAATGGTCAATTTAAAAAAAATAAAAAATAAAACAAATACTGAGATTTATACATCATCAGAAAGCTGAATAAATAAGCTTTCCATTGATGTATGGGTTTGTTATGATAGGACAATATTTGGCTGAGATACAACTATTTGAAAATCTGGAATCTGAATGTACAAAATAAATAAATAAATAAATAAAAAATAAATTCTAAATATTCAGAAAATCGCCTTTAAAGCTGTCCAAATAAAGTTCTTAGCAATGCATATTACTAATCAAAAATTAAGTTTTGATATATTTACAGTAGGAAATTTACAAAATATCTTCATGGAACATGATCTTTAATTAATATCCTAATGATTAAATGAAAAAAAAAAATCCATAATTTTGACCCATACAATGTATTGTTGGCTATTGCTACAAATATACCTGTGATACTCCAGGGTCTCATTTGAGCTTCTAGTAGATTATCCAGATGTACGCTTGACACGTGTTGCTGTTATTCTTCAGTATCCGCTACAACTTATGCAAGTTAAAAAATAGTCTACATAAAAAATAAATAAATAAATAAATAAAAAAACATTTTAAAATGTAGATTTTTAATGAAATTCATACATGGAATGTTCTTATATTTATCTACAAATTTAATTTCAAGCATTTACTTCAGTCACATGTGTCCAAACCTTTGGCTAGTAGTACATAGGCATATATTAAAATGAGTACGCACATACTGGATCATCGAATTGTATTTATACAAACTAATACACAGGTAGATATTCTTTAAACTATTGCATACGCAAATCTCTTATAGGCCATTACTAATAAAGAAATTAACCAAGCAACCCAAAAAACACTTAAAACAGGCTAATTCTTGACGCAATACAGTTTTAAAATATAGTAATACAGATTTAAAAGCATATATGTGTCATTACGTATTTCAGTTTATATTAACAGTTATAAAACAACACACGGAAAACAAAAGTATAAAGATACAGCGACATTTAGTGGAACAGAGAACAACTCTATCTATCTATCTATCTATCTATCTATCTATCTATCTACACTCAAAAAAATTATTCTTGGCACAATTTTTTATTAAAGTATTTGCGTCTATTTGATTTTAAAAATGTATGTACTCCGATTACTTAGAATCAATGTAAATCTGTTAACTGTCAAAACTTAGATTTAATCAGTTAAAAAATATGAATAGGGTTTAAATAAAGCTGGCTCTGAAGCAAGTTAGGTCAAATTAGTTAAATTGCATGAGATTGGTTTACATACAGATGGAATCGTTGACTGTCCTCCAGTCGGTCGGTGGCTGTACTGCACAGTGACGTGTCTAAAGAGGCTTTGGTAATGCACGTGCAAATTCAAAAAAAGCAGCTCCAGAAGAAGCATTCTCCTGAATCTCTTCACTAGTTTGCATTGGAGCAGCCAGGATCATAATCTGTTTGCAAGGTAAGATATATCTTATCTGTACTCGGTGTATATTATTTGACAGATTTCATTGTATATACATGTATTATTAGTGCAGTTGATATCGTATTACACTAATATCAATGCACGGACTATCTTTATTTCACTAGCTAGCTAATGGTACTGGGCTGACTGAAATCTGTTTTTGATTTTAATCGTTTCTCATTGTATCGACAGAAGCTGTTTTTCACTCGATGCCTGAACAAAACTTACATCACAGTAAGTTTTGTTACTTGTGATATGAAATAAAGTGTCAGATTTCAGATTCTGTCAATGGTATCACTAAAGTAAAACAGTAAATACAGTTTTGGTGTTAAATGTAATGTGAAAGATGATTTTAGCACTTCATTACAAGCAGCAGTGCAGAACTCCTCTTTACTTCTAGTTATCACAGCAAATAAACATGAACGACCATCAGAAGGTGTTGAAAGAAACAGAATCACATCTCATGTAATCGCTCAGAGTTTCAAGACATCAAAGAAGCGGCTTGTAAACAATGTCACAGAAATCCATTGAGTGAGTATAAACTCTAAACTTGTAACTTAACTAGAAAAATAAATAAATATAAAGGATAATTTTGCTAAATATATGCACTAGATAATGTTCATTATATTTTTTACTTAACCTGTTCTTCAATATGTTATGCAATTTTGAATAAATTAGTCTTAAAAAAACCAAGCAATGACTTACACTGTTTAAATGTTTGTATTTCAGCAAACTGGAGAAGAAAAATAATATCATTAGAAATATTATTTAAATAATAATAATAATAATAATAATAATAATATAAAAACAGCCTTACATGCAATTTAAAGGTTTCTTTACAAATCACTGTAATATACTAACGTACCAGTCGACAGGGTTTATTGTATAGATGCAGCATTAGTTGAGCGAGATTTTTAACTCAGCTTTAGCTTTATGTCTGAGTAAATCAATGACAAATGTTGTGTTTTTGGGATCTTGTTCTGCATGTTTGAGAATGAAGACTAAAATCAACTGCAATTACATCCCGAGGAGCCCAAGTATCTACCTCAATGAAGACATGGAGACACTCATTAAAGAATATGTGGTAAGTGTATGTCAACCTGCTCGTTTTACATTATAAATTTCTTATGGATATATTTACATTGATAATTATGTTAATTTTCTTATTGGCATCAGCCTCGCTTTGCCCGGGTGTGTAGTATGCAGCAAATTAGCTCATTTTTGATTTGATAAAACTCACTATCTCTTAGTAGAAGTAACTAGAAGTTAGTATGAAAACTTGAGTATTGGTAACTGTTTTACAAGTTCAGTCAACTTAAAGATTTAAGTACATTGAATTCAAAACTATTTTCTTAACAAGCTTGTTCTCTACAGTTCATTTGAGAAATAATAGCACATTTGCAGCTGTTACAGATTATGACAATGCAGAGTAAAGTTTAAGTACAAATAATTACAAAGAAAGATTGATTAATAAATTTTTTAAAAATATGACATTTTGAAGTAAAATACTGAAATGGTGTTTTCTTGTAAAATGTATTCAATGTTAAATTTTTTTTTTCTTCTTTTTTTTTATGCAGTGCAAGTGATATCAAGCCACCTGACCGTCCTGGAATAACACGAGTGCTCATGTTTTTAAGTTTGGCTGTGTCCAGTTCCATCAGAATTCTCTTCTCCTTAAGGTGGTATAGTTCAGAATAACTGGCTATACATTTAATTCTTATTTTATACTGCCAGAAAAAGGTCGCTGTCTGGATTTAAATGAGTAAATACTCTATATTTAAGGATTCTCTCATTGCTTGAAGTGATTAATATGTTTCTGGCATGTTGTGTGTTTGGCAAAAATTCTTTTAGCCCTAACTGATGCAATGTGTAGCCTTTTATTTCTCAAACAACCAGGTCGGAAGTAGTACCCATGTCTATATTCATCAGGCTCAAACTGTGAAAGATCATCCACCACAGAGTCCTGATCTAATCCTTATTGAAAGTCTTTAGGATGTGCTGGAGTCGACTTTACATAGCCTGTCCAAAAAGGAGTTGCACACTCTAATATTTCATTGGACCACCTATAGCTTTCATAACATTGTGCTTTGTTGTGGCATTGTTTAAACAACATTATGCAACATCACAACATTTATTTCCATCAAGAGCTGCGTTTATTTTTGGCCTGGATCTTGTATTGACAATGGGAGAGTCTAGCCACTCTGTAAAGTGGACTCCAGCACAAGATATTCTCAAGACATTCAGTAGAGTTAAGCTCAGGACTGGTGATCAATTCAAACATGAAAATGATTCCTTGTGCTCACTGAACCACTATTTCCCAAATTGAGCCTGATGAATTTTATTATTGTCATGCTGGAATGTGTACATGGGTACGTCCTCCTACATGGTTGTTTAAGAAATGGAAAGCAACACACTGCAACAGTTTGGGTTAAAAGAATTATTGCCAAAATACAACAAGCCGGAAACATAAAAATCACTGCAATAATCATCCAATTCTAGACTCAGTATTTGCTTATTTAAATCCAAATGGTGACTTTTTTTTGACCAGGCAGTGTACATTTGAACAAGTCTACATATCCAAAATGTCAGAGTTTGTAAACAACGTGCCCCTAAAATTTCTGAATATGACCCTGTGACTGGCATTGGAACACTACTCATTCTCTGTTTATCCTCCAGGACTGTGAAAGTGCAGAGGCTGAGTCTGGAATTGCACAGACCACAGTGGGCTGTGCATCTTTCGTTCAGAGCGTGCTGCTGTTGGTCCTGGAGACCACCCTATGGAAGTTGGTGTGGAAGTTCTGCAGTGTCACTCTTGGGTGTTTGATGCTTTTTGGACTGATTTATGTGCTTCACTGAAGCTACGCAACGGAGCTCAAGTGCACGTTTGAAGAAAATCCTGGATACAACCAAGCTGTCACCAAAGAACTCTTTAAGTAATGACAATTGAGATGTCATTTTTGTACTTGAGTCCATTTAAGTGTTAAAAGTTTAAAATGTAGATGTAGAATGATCCATTCGTACTCATGTACTCCTAACATGTAATTGAATATGCATGGAAAGTGTGGTGATGAGCCTTATGGCATTTTTTCTGACCATTATCCTATTGTTCTAAATAATTGAATGTCACAGATGTTTTATTTTTTTTAATTTTTTTTTAAATGTTAGTGCAACGTAAGTAGTACTGTTATCATCTATTTACCTCATGTATCTATCTACCACAAATTTGCACAGTTCTTGAGGAAACTGGTCTTATTTCTGCACTGTTAAAAATGGTTAAAATTGTTATTTTTTCTGTTAAAGTGTTTTTTTTTTTTTTTTTTGCATTTATTTCTGCAGTATGGTTGATTGTGGCAAAAATGTTTGAAAATAGTGTTTAACCTTAATGTGCATGTAAATATGAAGGCACTTTTTGTTTCTTGTTGTTGCACAAGTGTATGAACACTGTGTAGTAGTATGTCTTGCTAGCTCATATATAGCCAAATGCTTTGAAGCATTAATAAATTGATATAATGTAACAGGGTGGTCTTGCAGTTCTTTTGTGTGTGTGTTGTAGTTAGATTTTGTTGTAGCACAGTGTGATTGGGTGGGGTAGGATTAAATATATGAGTTGGGTTTATTGATAAAAATTATGAAATGTGATGCATTTTAAGTACAATGGGTTTATTACCTAATAATACATATACATGTTTCTTATGCATTTAAAGCAAATTGGATTTATTGGTACTATTACATAAGTCTTATTACTTGTTTCGTTTACATAAGGGTGGCAAATTTGCTTCACATAAAGTTTATTAGTTTAAGTTAAAAAATATGTAATCAAAATGGATGGAAATTTTATATGCAATTGAAATACATAAATCTTAAGAATTGGGCCTAAATATATTTTTTAAGTCTATCTATCTATCTATCTATCTATCTATCTGTTAGCTGTCAAACATGCGCAGAGCATCATCACCCATGTCTGAAAGCTCATTATATAAGACGAATCCTGAGGTCTCCTGTCTGTTAAAACTAACCTTCCCCTCCAAACCAGGATTACATCTAATGCATTTGATGCTTACACTGTTTATGCACTGCTTGCTTTAGAACTGCAGCTGATGCATTGTATTTAATCTCTTCTTAATCTTCTTAAAAGACGTGTTTTTAGTGTTCATTAATAAAATCGGACATGCATAATGACAGATAAATGCAAAACATGTATTGTGCATGGACACGCATGCACAGGGAATGAATGTTAGAGATGAACGCTCAAAATGCATTTACTTACATAATCCAATTTAGGCATAACAGAACGACAGCCTCCTATTTTGTATTTAAAGAGGTTGATTATTTCTTCCGGGTGTCCTAGAGACTTGAGGATGTCCATTTTCGCCCGTGTGTTTATGAGGACGCTTTTCTTAACAGGTGAGCTGAAACTCACGCGCTGCTATTTCATTCAAACTCTATAGAGATCCAGGACAGCATCAGCAAACCTGCGCAGCGACAATCCTTCACTCACACGATCGACTGACTTCCTCTGATTGGCTGAATCGTCATGGGCCTAGAGCGCATCGACCAATGAGAAGCGAGAACGACTGGTGTGATGACCCGCCCAGTAGCCAGTAGGATGGACGCAGAGCTCATGCGAGGCGCTGATTGGTCAGGCTGGTGATGACGTTGAGGGGTCTTACGAACACCGGGATGGTGTAAACACAAAGAAAAGGAATCACCTCAGCTGCGCATTAGAGCTGAAGCATTAAAATGATTAACTGCATTATTATAAGACCAATATGGTTTTATATAATATAAAACCACTGTAATTTAACATTATTTTTGTGCATAAAATTAAATTTTGATGTATTTACGGTAGTAAATTTACTAAATATCTTCATGGAACATGATCTTAATATCCTAATGATTTTTGGCATAAAAGAAAAATTGATAATTTTGACCCATACAATGTATTGATGGCTATTGCTACAAATATACCTGTGCTACTTATGACTGCTTTTGTGCTCCAGGGTCACACGTGCATACACATTATGCACAAAAATAATGCACTTAGAGACATGGACAACCTTGTTCTCTGTGAAAGAATAAAGTTGAATCTGAAATCACAAACAGTTTAATCTAATTTTTACATAGATGTTGTGTGGCACAACAACAGTTAAACATGGAGTGAGTTGTTTCGCGTACATACAGTTATATACATTCAATATTATAGAATGCTGCTACAAGAAAAGAATTACGTGTGGACTTTCTATTTTCTTTACAGACTAATGAGAAACGTTAACAATGTTTAATCTGTAATGAGAGATCAGATGCACAAGTTCAGATTTACTTTACAGCCCTGTTTTCTATATAGAAATAAATATAAGAATGTATTTAAAAATGAGATAAATTTAAAGGAGCTCAGCTGCAGTAAAGGGGATTTTCTTAGATTTGAAAAGGAAGTAAAAATTTGTGGTGAGGGTTATTTATTTTTTTTAAAGGTTCAAGGAAGTGGCTTTCTAAACAGGAAGTTGGTGAACTAATGCTGGTGGGGCTGGCTGCTAACACCATGATTTCAGGTCGACTCAACGGTCTGGACAATAGATGCCATCAAATATAAAAACCTAAATTGCAACAAATCTGAATTTTCTTTGCAAACAAAGGACAGGTCAAATGTGAGCAGGAATAACACATTGCAAGTTCTTATCTGCTCGTAGACATGATTAATAATGTTCATCATGACAATAAAAAAGAAAATAAATGTTTCCCTGCAGATATAGTGTGAAGGAAAAAAGAATTATCCATTAGAATACAGCAGGAGTGCTATGGGCTTCATTTAAATGTTTTCTGAAGAGAGAAAATTGTTGCAACAAACCGCAAGTTACTACATTTTCTTGAGTAAAGTGTTGTGTTTGCCTGTGCAAAACTTGCCATCACTATGGTTCTTTTTTTTTTTTTTAAAGCAATAGTTCACCCAAAAATGAAAACGTGTTGTTAATGTGCTCACCCTCAGGTCATCAGAGATTAGAGTGAGTTTGTTTCTTCATCAGGTTTGTAGAAATGTGTCACTGCATCAGTGTCTCAGCAATGGATGCTCTGCAGTGAATGGGTGCCGTCAGAATGAGAGTCCAAACAGCTGATAAAAACATCACAATAATCCACAAGTAATCCACACCACTCCAGTCCATCAGTTAACATCTGGAGAAGACAAAAGCTGGAGGAAGAGTTATTATGGATTATGGACTCATTAGTTAAAATGTCTTAATGATGGATTTGTTTCAGCTTTTCTCTTTTCAAATGGACTGGAATGGTGTGGAATGCTTGTGGATTATTGTGATCTTTCTTTCTTTCTTTCTTTCTTTCTTTATAAAGCACTTTCACACAACTCCCGGTTGATCCAAACTGCTGTACAATACAACTAAAAACAGAAAATTAGAAACCAGAATACGACAAAGCACAATATCACAGTACAGTTGACATGGCTAGATAAAAGCTATTGAAAGTAGATGTTTTTTAAGCAGATATTTAAAAACTGGTAGGGAGGGCACAGCTCTAACAGAAGCTGGTAATTTGTTCCATAGACTAGGACCAGGTGTGGATTACTTGTGGATTATTGTGATGTTTTTATCAGCTGTTTGGACTCTCATTCTGACGGCACCCATTCACTGCAGAGCATCCATTGCTGAGACACTGATGCAGTGACACATTTCTCCAAATCTGAAGAAGAAACAAACTCATCTACATCTCGAATGGAGCAAATTTTCATTTTTGGGTGAACTATTGCTCTAACACATTTATTTATAGCAACTGAATGCCACTCAAATGGTTTAAAATGAATGAAACCAATGTCTTAAAGGTGAGTAAAGCACATGCTACGAGTCCATCAAGCCGTGATCTGGAACATTCAGGTTCTATAATGTTCTCGTGATCTTCTGGGACTGAAGGGTCTCTGGTTCCTGCGATTCGCAGCACGTTTATAATCAGGTCCAGGGTTTTCTACTGATCTGTTGAAGTGAATCCTGCACAGCGTTCAGGTCTCACTGTACGTACATTATCTTTCCATGATTGTCTACATATCACAGATATTTCTGCATCTTCATTTCATCACTGAAGCTCGCTGGCTCTGGCACCTGATAGACCAGCTCTTCTGTTCGGAGCTCTGCAGGGAGTGACGCTTTCACAGGAGGATCTATAAAGCGTTTCTTATGCCAGAATCAGGCTGTTCCACACTTCGCTTTTGGAGCTGGAAGATCCACTTGGAGAAAGTTTGAGAGCAGAACTTGAGCTTGGAGTTCCCATATAAGACGGAAACACAGAGACCTGGATGAACAAAGGAAAGATTGTGTTACTGTCTTTATCACTTGTGTTGGAGTTTTGTTCATAAGAATTACTTTAGACAAAAGCATTTAATAAACGAATAATTGTAATAAATGAATAATGGACTTTTAGTTAGCCTAAATGAAATTACATATTAAATTTAAATGACTATTTAAAATATCTAGAAATACTAATATTTTTTTTCATGCACTCTTTAAATTAATATGAACTCATAAACTGCACAGTAATCATAAAAGAGATGAAACAATGTCTGAATTCATGAATATATACAAAATATTTAATATATTTAATATTTAAAGGTTTGTTTATAATATTTATAAATGTATAATATTTATAAATACAAATTCTACACATATATTTAATATTTTATATATATATATATATATATATATATATATTCTCTTATATTTATTTTATTTTTACACACACACACACACACACACACAAACTATTTAATATATTTAAAATTAAAGGGTCATTTCTAATATTTAGCATTTTTAAGTACAAAAAATATATTTAATATATGACATTAATATATAATATTAATTTTGTATAAATAAAATAAGCAATAATAGTAATTCTAATAATTATAATACTTAAAATTAATATTTATAACACAATGTAAATGACACTCATTACACAATGCTAATAAAGCAGCACTGCAGTCACACTTGTGTGTGTTTTGTTCTCTGACCGGTGTGTTCATCGATGTGTTATGGTCTGTGTAAAATGACGCTGTGTCCGGCTCCGTCTTTATGGGCCGCGGTTCTTCTGTGGGGCTGGAGTTCATAGCACTGGACGGCGTCTGACCCTCAGATGACCCTTCAAATCACACACAGGTCAAAGGTCACAATCACTGATTCCACGCTCATGATTTCATCTTCATCAAGAAGATTCTGACTTGATATCCTAATGAGAAGAGTTTTCTGTTGAGTAATCTGCACTCACCAGGTTTGGACTTGCTGGTGTTTTTTGGTTTGCGTTTGCGGGTCTGAATTCCCTCTTTCTTCATGGCGAGGGGACGAGGAATCTGAACACAAGAGCAGAAACTCTCAGATCTGCAGGTTTGTTCATTCTCTGACTCCATCTGCTGGTTACACAGCGTTACTCCTGTACATTTGCATTGCCAAAGGGTGAAGTAAACTAATAACAGAGCAAAGCGAGTATATTTATGTATCTTCTTAAGTCTGTCTCACCCCGTGGAGTTTCATGTAGAGTCCGCAGGCGTTGCAGACCGGCTCTCCTTCTGCATTACGTCTCCAGAGAGTGGTTGTGGTCGTCTGACAGTTAGTGCAGGACAAACCAACCCGTCTGGACGCAGACTGACCGAGAGACAGACAGAAACCAGTGGGTCAGTGATAGTTTTCAAATCTGAATTAAACCTTCAAAACACTGCAATAATACAAAGTAATGCAAAATAAAATAAAAAAGGAACTTGCTGGAAACACTGAAAACACTGCAGTAATTAAAAAGTGATAATATGTTGCAGTGTTTATTTTTTGTTTTGCACTTTTTAATTAGGCTATTGCAATGTTTTCTGTGTTTCCATTTTATTAGTGCAGTCTACTGCTCCGGGTGTGTGTTCACGGTGTGTGTGTGTTCACTGCTGTGTGTGTGCACTTTGGATGGGTTAAAGGCAGCGCACGAATTCCGAGTATGGGTCACCATACTTGGCCACATGTCACGTCACTTTCACTTTCACTTTCACTTTCACTTTCACTTTTTTTATTATTATGACAATAATGCATTACATTTAATAATAATGCAATATCATAATAATAAAAAGATAATAATGTATTATAAAAATAAAAGACTGCACTAATAAAATGTAATGCAATCTTTTTTATTATTATGATAATAATGCAATACATTTAATAATAATGCATTATCATAATAATAAAAAAGATAATAATGCATTATCATAATAATAAAAAAGGCTGCACTAATAAAATGTAATGCAAAATAAAAACTAAACTTGCTGCAAGCAATGACAAATAGCACAAAATAAAAAATAAACACTGCGTTAATAATTAAAAAAAAAACACTGCAATAATCAAAAAAGTAATGCAAACAAGACATTTGCTGCAAATACTGTAATAATAGAAAACAGTGCAAAAAAATGCCATACAATAATAAAAAAGTGCAAAAAATGCAATAATAAAAAAATTAAAAAAAGAGCAAAGTTCTGACATGTTCCAAATGATGTCATTTTATACCACTTATTAATTATGATAGGTCAACAACATGAAAAATCAGTGGTTTAAAATAACCATAATAGTAAGTATACAAGTATAGTACATATAATAAGTAATAGTGAGTATAGTACAGTAGTACAGTCTGTACTATACTCACTATTACTTATTATATGTACTATACTTACTTATTATACTTGCATAGATTTTAAGGATGAAAGATTTCCCAGATCTCAGAGTATTTTCACATGAATGACGTTGTAAATGTTGATAGTGCTGTCAGTGAAACGCACCAGTCTTCTCTGCGGTTTGATGAGCGGCCGGTTGATCCCGTTCATCTTGTGGTAGAGACCGCAGGCGTTACACAGGTAATGACCCGTCCCGTCCCGCCGCCACAGAGGAGTGGACATCGCCCCACAGTTCACACACTCACGACCCTCAGCGAAATCATCCAGCAGCTCTGAGCAGAACACACACACACGTACATATTCATATTCACAAAATATTTCACAAATACCATTTTATCTGTGGTTTTGAAGAAAAGCTTCTAGGTTCTGGAGCTTTAATACAGTTATCTATTTATTTTTTTAAATTTTTTTATTTTTTTTAAGTTGTAAAACTTTTGTTGCCAAAGCACTTGCAACTTGTTGCAGACACTAAAACACTGCAATAATTAAATAAAAATAAATAAACCTTCTGAAAATACTGAAGACTGTAGTAATAAAAAGTGCAAAATATAAATAAACATCACTGCAATAATAAAAATAGTGTAAAATAAAATGAAAAATAAACACCGCAAAACATAAAACAGTGAAAATATGAGTAGATAAATTTATGCAATAATAAGAAATAATGCAAAACAAAAAATACAATTTCCACACACAGAGAAAAACTGCGATAATAAAAATTGTGTAAAATAAAATGAAAAATAAACTGCAAAAAATAATACTTTAAAAACTTTCTGCAAACACTCAAAATAAAAACTATGAAAAAAACGCAATAATAAAACAGTGAAAATATGACTAGATAAATATATGCAATAATAAGAAATAATGCAAAACAAAAAATACAATTTCCACACACAGAGAAAAACTGCGATAATAAAAATAGTGTAAAATAAAATGAAAAATAAACTGCAAAAAATGATACTTTAAAAACTTTCTGCAAACACTCAAAAAAACAAAAAAAAAAAACTATGAAAAAAATGCAATAATAAAACAGTGAAAATATGAATAGATAAATACAATCAATGCAATAATAAGAAATAATGCAAAACAAAAAATACAATTTCCACACACAGAGAAAAACTGTGATAATAAAAATAGTGCAAAATAAAAAAGAAAAATAAACACTGAGATAATAAAACAATAAAAAATAAAATAGATAATTATAATCAATGCAATAACACTAAAATGCAAAATAAAAACTAAAAATATACACTGCGGTAGTAAAAAATAAAATAAATAATGCAAAATAAAAAACAAACTTTCTGCAAACACTGAAAAGACTGCAATAATAAAAAACAGTGCAAAATAAAAGTTAAAACAAACGCTGCAATTATAAAAAGTGCAAAATAAAAATAGATAAAAAAAAATAATCAATGCAAAAATAATAAAGTGGAAAGTAAAAAGTAAAAATAAACTGCAATTGTCATGAATCCTGTCCATTCCGGTCACTCACCACCAGAGGTCACCCGCTCACTACATGGACTCTTGTACTACACCTACTGTTGCATGTCACCTCCAGACTACATTTCCCAGCAGCCATTTCACTAATCACATACTCACACCTGAGACTGATCACACAGCTGATTCCCATTACACCCCTTACTTAAGCCATGGTCTTCCTCTCCCTCACTGCCGAGTATTGTATTGCGTATATCACTCTCCTAGCGATAGCTACTCTTCGGAGCCCACTTTAGTTATAGTCTTGCCTTGCCTTGTTTTCTCGTGTTCTGATTCTTGCCCGTGTTTCCTGGATTAACCCTTGCCTTGCGTTCGGACTCTGTTTGTCCCTGCCTGGATTATTGCTGTGTACCTGAATTATCTCTCTGCCTTGCCCTGTTGGATATAGTACACTGATCGAAGACCCACGCTTGCTCTAGGATTACTCTTTGTCTTGCCTGTGTTGTACCTGTTTGCCATTATTGAATCTATGCCTGTTTCATGACCACGTCTCTAAATAAAGCCTTGCAAATTGATCCGCATGTCTCTCGTCTCGTCGGCTCCGTAACAGCAATAATATAGTGCAAAGTAAAAAAGAGTCACCAATTTTTGACAACAAAATGTGAAGTGTAGCTTTTGCATTGTGAATCAAAGCAGCTGACTTTCCTGATCAGCAGCAGAAGGCGCTGTTGCTCATGCAGTGTGTGGAGCTCTGCGGTGTCTCTGTCAGACAAACTCCAAACTTTATCAATGGAAACACATGACAGACGGCCCCTGAGGGGCCCTTAACCACAACACTGAACGACGGACCAATGTGGACAAATGAGGCAGACGCATATTCATTCATCTTTCTCACTGAACCATTCTTCAGGCTTTCAAACATTTTTAACAAGCTGTAAGCTTTCTGTCACATTCATTCAGCATCATAAATCATCTGTCACATATCAATACCAACACAAAAACCTTTCTGAAAAACTAATTACAGATTGATCAGAGGATTATGAGATATTAAAAGAGCTGAGACACACAGCTAACAAAGTTTCATTTTTATTGTGCACTATTTTTTTCTTATTATTGCAATCTTTTCAGTGTTTAGAAATAGTTATTTTTTACCTAATTTATTATTGCAGCATTTATTTTTATTATTTATTTTGTATTTTCTATTAGTGCATGCCGTTCATTTTTATGATTTATTTTGTACTTTTTTTAATATCGCAGTGCTTATTTTTATTTTGCACCATTTTTTTATTGCAGTGTTCTGTTTTTGCAAATGCTTTGAGAACACAAGTTTTACAACCTTTTTTCAATGCTAAAAAAAAAAACTAAATTAAACACCATTAAAGACTGAATAATACAACAGGGAAAATAAAAAAAATATATAAATATTATATATAAATATATTTGCAATAATAATAGTGCAATATAAAAAATAAAAATACACACTGCAATAGTAAAACATAATGCAAAATAAAGAAATAAACTTTCTGCAAACACTGAAAAGACTGCAATTATAAAAATAGTGCAAAATAAAAAACACTGCAATAATAAAACAGTGAAGAATAAAATAGATAAATATACTTAAAACAACAATAAAAAGCACAAAGCAAAAAAGTACAAAGCAAAAAAAAAGCTGCAATAATAAAATTGTGCAAAATAAAATATAAAAATAAACACTGCAAAAATAAAACAATCTCTGGTCTTTAATAATATTCTCAAAATGCACAAAATCATTATTTATACATTGTTCATGGAATGTTTTTAATAAAACATTCAGGGAACATTCAAAAGTAATGTTCCCATAAAATTATAAAATGGAACGTTCCCCTAACGTTTGCATTTTAAAACATGTTGGTCTACTGTACATTTTGACCGTTCAGAGAACATTTAGAAATAATGTTTTCAAAATAAATGTTTGCTGAATATTTGCACAAAAATGGTATTATACATGCAATGCTTTTTTTTTTGAAACGTTTCAGTTGGACGTTCATGTAACATTTTTTAAACGTTACTTCGTGTTTCTGAACGTTCCCATAATGTCTGCAAAGTTATAAAATAGAACGTTGTGCTGACGTTCCTATTAGGTTATGCAAACGTTCTCAGAACATCTTTTTGTTAGCAGGCTCACAGACAGCAGCTCTAACCTTGAGATTTAACCCACACGACAGGAAAAGCGAACAAAAGCCTGTCACACGCCTCACAAATCAGTCGCTCGATTGACAAATAACAGCTTGTTTGGGACAATCACTTCAGTCTTAATGAGCAGAGGTCAAACACTTACACAACACACGTTCAGCTCTGAAAACACACAGTCTGGACACATTTGGGAGTCCTTTACTGCAATGACCGAGGGGAAACTGCTTATTAACACTGAAAAACTAATTATAAGCTGCAAAAAAGCACCAAAAAATACGGAAGACTGAAAACAAACCCAAAAAAGACAAATGAAGTGAAGTTTCTTTCAGCCGCATGTTAAAGTCCATCTCTGGGTTCATTTGCGACACACTATTAATAGCACATGATCACGACAAAGGTCACGTTATTCCTATCGGTTACTAGGTTTATCTGCTTCTATAGTTTATTTTATTTCTCAGACAAACATAATTTCTCATGCACACAGATTCGTGATTATGTCTCACTCTGAACGACACAATATAACTATAAAATGAAAGAAATGATTACTAATCAAACCTTTATCATACTAATGAGTGTGCAGTTATTGATGTAAATAAAATCTCACGTGGCCCAGATGACTGATTATCATTATTACATGAATTCCTCAGATCACAGTCATAATAAAGTCTATTAAAAAAAGTGGCCTATTATAATAAAAGAGCTTATTAACAGGATTTTAACCAAAAAAATTAAATACATAACCACGTTTTTTTTAACTTACACTTTTTGTCAGTATGAATTATACTCATATTATGCTGAATTTGATCATTAGAACAACATACAAAAAACAAGTCAAACTTTCGATATAGCGATTCTTTAACAATAGTCTAAAACGAATACAACAGATAATATTCTTGAATAAAACCCTTATTAATCTTTTAGATGTATTATATATACAAATCACAAATGTTTTTTTTTCAGAAACTTAATTTCGTTTTTCTTTTAGGTTTATTTTTCATTCTTTTATAACAGTTTTTTTCGCAGAATATTTGTAATTATTCTCTCAAGTCATATACACGACAGATAAAACAATATGATTTATTTAGCCATAAAATAAACAGAGCATACTTAAAAATAAATCTATCATAAGAGTTTGATTAATATATTTTCGTGATTTGAATGACTTCATGAAATGTAAACCCAAAATGTTTCAAAAGTGGAACAATTTCATTAAAGCTTAAAATAACATTTAGTTTTTGCGTGTTTTAACTATGTGTATTATAGGCCTAATAATAACATTATGCCTTAAAATAAATATAAACGATCCCGAGAGACGAAATAAAACTTTTTTTTCTGTATCGTGTCTCAAAACAGAAAATAAATTAAATTCTTATAGAAAAAATATTTATTTCGTAGTTTTTTTTTTTATGCTCTCAAAAAATATCATTATTGACTATTTATAATGTGTTTTGTCGATTTTAAAGTTTAAGCAACAAGACGATTCATATTAAACATATTAAACGAGCAAAATGATTAGCAGTGAATGTACTGGCATTAAATCAACACAGACACTTTGCGTGAATTGGTTTAACTGTAATGCTGTAATTTTCCTTTATTATAATTATTAATTGATCTATCAGAACATAAGCATCTGAGCATGTTTGAGGTTATGATTGTCGCGTGTTTCTCCGATAAACGGTGACTAACTTCATTATAAAGTTTTGGGTGAGTGTGTAATACAATAAACCCTCATGAATAAACTTAAGACGAACAGAAAGTGTTTTCATAAATGCAAAACTGTTTCATGCGGTGTTGGACAGGTATCAGGCCCTGCTGATAATATTATAATAATAGCAAAGCCAATTCAGTAATCTATTCAATATAACATCAATTGTTGACGGAATCAATCTTTAGATTACATTGCACACAGTGAAAGTCGTTTAAAGTGACAGCTGCACATTTTCTCATGTAGAATAGCGTTGTATTTGGTCTATATTCAGATCCTCGCCATTTTTTGCAATACATATGACTGATTCGATCAGAGTGAAATCATCTAAATTCTCGGCTCACATACATTATGTAAAAAACTGTTATTATAAACTTTAAACTCCGTAGTGTTTCTTAGCATTAATTAAAAGTAGTAGTCATAATAATAGCCTAATAATAAAAAAAATAATAATAATAAAATAAAAAAAACCTCGGCTTATAAGGCACAAATGATCAACAGCCAGCATATATTTTATTTTTTTTTTCCAAAAGCTGATGTTTACACCCATAAATGCCCAAACTTAATTTAGATTTCACCATGTTCACCATGTTAAACTTTTTTATTTATTTATCTTTTTTTACTATTTATAAGCGGGTTTGTCGATTTTAAAGTTTCATCAAAAAGAATTCACGCCAGAAACAAGCAAAATTAGCAGTGCATTTATAAGCGTTAAATCACCTATATTCTTTCGTTGTATTTGAATCCTATTCTCATATCAGATGATGAATCATAAGTAGTGTCGTGCAAATTCTCATTTAAACTTCGTAAAATGACACATGCAACCCCAAATGCACATCAAGCTCAAACCATCGATGACAATTTCTTTCTAACAGTTCTACCTAATTTTAAGACCTTAAATATCCCTTTTACCAGAAATACATAACTGAAAAAAAAAAAATAAAAAAAAATACAAAGTTGCAAATAAAGCAAAATAATGGAGTAAGCTTTACAAGATTATTTTTTTAGACTTTCTGCTTCAGAATTTCATGTGCAAATTGTCACTCTTAAAAAAAGGTGCTTAAAATGTTCTTCACATTGATGCTATAGAGGAACCATTTTTGGTTTCACAAAGAACCATCTCTTTCTTATCTTTTTATAATCTGAAGAACCTTCTTTCGCCACAAAGAAGCTTTTGTGCAACAGAAAGGTTCTTCAGATGTTAAAGGTTCTTTATGGAACCATTTAGACGAAAAAAAAAAAGGCTTCTTCTATGGCATCGTGAAGCACCTTTATTTTTAAGAGCGTCTGCCTTTGATTTTTTTTTTTTTTTTTGTGAAATTTAGCCTGCAATTTTTGAGTGAACTCTATTTTACTTATAATTTATCTATAGGCCTACGTTTAAGAAGAAGAAGAAAAAAAAAATCCGGAAATCATTCTGAATTCTCACCTAAATTGGGGTGTCGCGTTGCACCGGGCGCTCCGCAGCTCTGGAAGCCGTGCAGAACGGAGCTGTCAAAGTGCGACGCCGCCCAAGAGCCTCCGATGTTGGGGCTCACGTAAGCCGGGTATCCGCCGTGATAGGATCCGCTCAGACCGCGGGAACCGTAGTGCTCCCTCCCGCCGGCGGAGATGTTCAGCGGGCTGGAGTAACTCGCCGTCGCGACCCCGGAGCTTAACGGAGGGCTCGTGGAGAACGTGAACCTGGAGACCGGAGAGTGATGCTGGCCGCCGGTGGAGTTGTAAGAGGCGACCGTATCCGCGCCCGCCTGCGCCCATCCCGAGTGCGCGGACACCGGGCTGCTCTGCGGCGGCGTCTGGAGGTACGGCAGCGCCGAGATCATCGGGGTGACACGGGTGGGCGTCACGTACACCGGCGAAGCGGCGGTGTTATGGAGGAAACCGGGCTCGTAAGACGCGGGTCCGTGGTTTGCGGTCATTGTTACACCTTGATACATGTCCACAGGTGAGCGATCGCTCCACTCGCGGGGACCGGAGCATCGGCGTCGGTCTTACCGGGCTGAGTTCACCCTGCGCCCGCCGGGAGCATTTTCTGCTTCGCTTGACTTGACAGCAGCAGAGGATGATGAGGGTGGATGGTCTCACTCCTCCCAATCTCTCCGCCTCCAGTAAAGCGCATCTCATTCCTGCTCGGGTCACCGACCTCGTTTACAGGAACAATAACATATTTCCATCATGTCTGCGCCATGCATGCAAATCAGGCCCGGTTCTCAAACGAAATCAATAGCACCCTCAGTTAAAGCTGTAATAATGACTTTTTTTTTTCTTCTTTTTTTATCCAGTGAGTTATGGTTTGCGCTCTGGAGACCTTCATTGATTATAAAGTATCTTTGTGTATTTAACTACTACGCATAATAGCTGAAATATAGCCTTTATTTGCGCATGTGCATAAGAATTAATTCTGAGATTCCACTTTCAAAAATAAGGATTTAATTTAACTAAATATGGTCATATAAAAACTTTATTAGTTCTTTAGAAAAGCATATGTTCTTTAAAGAACGCCACAAAAACTGATCTTATAATAAAACATAAAATAAAATAAATAAAAATAAAAGATTAATAAAATAAAATAACACAAATAAAGAAGTAAAATAAATATTAACTAAATAATTTAAAAAATCACACACACACACCCACACACACCCACACTCACACACACACACACATATATATATATATATATATATACCTAACATATTCCAGTATTGCAAGAAATGAGCATAAATTACAAGAATATATGAAAAATTCACATTTAAAGATAAAACCCACTTGACTGAGACCCTCAATAAATAATCTGATTAAATTACTTAAATGTGACATGATAATTGACAAGCAAAGGAGAAGAGAAACAAGAGAAAAGCAGGGAAGAGTTTTAGATCTTTCTGAATTAAAAATGCTGATACAGGATTACTTAAATGCCCGTACAATTGATCTAAATTATTTTATTACAATATTAGAGTTATATGTGAGCCCAGTCAGATATTAAATTATAATACATTTTTTTTAGAAATTAAGCTATATACATTTTTGTATGTGAATTTAATATGTCAGTAGAATAAAGAAACCCTGTATTAGGCCTATATCAATTATAGGCTATACGCATAATTTCTCTCATGTCTCACTCTTAGTAAAACATAACCTCTAAAAGTAAAACAAAAATCATGTTTTACATAGGCTAACTAATTCGCATATTTGATATATTAGTATTACAATAATATGTAAGTAATATTTAAAAATATACTATACATTAATATTGTGTTTATATTTCTAATATGTGCAGGAAAAGTGATGGATATGATTGATGTCCCGCGCATCACTGACGTCACGCGCAGCTCGCGGTTGTCGGAAGTCTCACTGTTGTTGTTTTCAATGACACATTTTTTACTGTCATTTCGCTATTTTTTATAAACAACTTTCATGCTGTCCATTTCCTTAGTTTTACAATGATGCGTCTCGATATGCGCCTTCCGCAACGATATCCAGACCACTTTCACACAGAACATCCGCTATCAGTGTGAGGACATAAGTTTGTTGTTTTCTTTTTAAAACATTGCATTGCATTGTTTTTTTTAAAAAAAATCTAATTGCAAAATCAGCTGCTAAATCAGTTGCTAAATTTTGGTGCAATGCACTATATATGTGTGTGTGTGTGTGTGTGTGTGTGTGTGTGTGTATATATATATATATATATATATATATAGTAGCATTAGCAAAACACTTAAGCAACACATGGTCAGGTCAAAGAGTCTGAATATTTTTTTATCCCAAATTTTACTGCTAGTCCACTGTATGACGTATTTTTGGGTATAATATGTCACAGTTCACTTAATTTTGCTATCTTCACTTACATTTATGAACTATAGTGCCCTGCACCCACTAGTAAAAAAAAATATCAAAAATTATATCTGGTACCTGAATAATTTTTGGTTTGACTGTATATATGTATTCAGTTATAGTACTAATCTGTTCATTGGTACACCTTTAAAAAGTAGCCTATAATGCATTAAAACACAAGACAAACATATCTTCGAAGTATTATAATGCATTTTAACTTTGGTTACTATTATTTATGAAAAGATACAATGCATTACAACGTACATTTTGAGTATGTTTATAATGCATTATACATAAAGGCTTTATGTAAAGTGTTACAAAACGTACAAAACTGCTGATACAAAAAAAAAAAAAACAATGCACATTAAGATACACTTTGTAAGGATAAACAAAATGAATGGAAAAACTCCTTTATTTTAAGGAATTTGTGATACTTTTTAGAAGAAAATGAGTGAATGAATTGGATTTCTGTATTGCAGATAGTCTCACACATATCAGTCTCACAGAGGATATTATTGATAGTGAGTCCAAAGCAGGGCAGGATGCAGTTTGAGTTAAGCAGGTTCTGGAATACTTGGAAAATCAGCAGATCTCCTCCATGTCGCTCCTTGCTTCCTCAGCGGCTCCGTCTCCATCCTCAATGGGAAACTTTCCACAGCTGCTGCTGCTGGCCTGTGATCCCAATCATACGTCTGATAAACAAGCCTCTGGTCAATGTGAAATCCTCTGCTCCTCAATACAAGTGTTATATTAGAGAGGCTCTGAGATCAAGCAGATGATTTCATTTTCACTGCTGTTTCTTAGAATTTATTGTCCCTTTGCAGCATCATATAAAATTAATACACAAATGCATTGATAATAATTTAATTAACATAAGTGATGCCGTTAGGTGAAACTGCTGATCAGCAACATCAATAAAGTAGAAGGCAGGAATTTTTAATAATTTGCATCATCTGCTGAAACTATAAAATTTAAATCAATTTACAAAAGAAGATTATTACGTTACAAAAAACAGAAATGGTTCAGAGGTCTATAATTTTATATTTATCCGATTTAATATATACACATTTTAAAGAAAATATATTGCAATAAGCACAAAAGGAGCTTTTGTGACAGAGGGGTCAAGCTCCTGAAAAGGAGCTTTTCAAGAGCTTGACTCCTCTGTCAAGCTCCTGAAGTTTGCAGACGACACTACACTCATCGGCCTCATCCAGGACGGTGACGAGTCTGCTTACAGACAGGAGGTTAAGGAGCTGGTTGTCTGGTGCAGTCTTAACAACCTGGAGCTCAACACGCTCAAAACTGTGGAGATGATCGTGGACTTCAGGAGAAACCCCCCTGCTCTCCCCACTCACCATCATGAACAGCACTGTGACTGCAGTGGAGACATTCAGGTTCCTGGGCACCACCATCTCCCAGGACCTGAAGTGGGACATTCACATAGACTCCATTGTGAAAAAGGCCCAGCAGAGGCTGTACTTCCTTCGCCAGCTGAGGAAGTTCAACCTGCCACAGGGGCTGCTGAATCAGTTCTACTCCACCATCATTGAATCCGTCCTCTGCACTTCAATAACTGTCTGGTTCAGCTCAGCTACCAAATCTGACCTCAGAAGACTACAGAGGGTAGTCTGGACTGCTGAGCAAATCATTGGTACAACCCTCCCCACTCTCCAAGAACTGTACTTATCCAGAGCGAGCAAAAGGGCTGGCAAAATCACTCTGGACCCCTCACATCCAGCACACTCCCTCTTTGAACTGTTACCGTCTGGTCGACGCTACAGAGCTCTGAGCACCATAACGGCCAGGCACAGGAACAGTTTCTTCCCTCAGGCAATCCATCTCATGAACACTTGACAATAATAACACACACTATTTATACATTTATTTATCTAACACACATACTTAGTCTACATAATTTTCACATAATAATCTGTCAATTTGCACATAATATACCTGTACATACAAAACTGTCTACTGTTATATACCTGTACATACAATTGTCAGTTTGTATATTGTTATTCCTTATTTACTTGTTCTTTTTAATTCTTCTTTTTATTATCTGTGTTTTTTGTTCTGTCACTGTCATTCTGTTGCGCTGCGGTAGCTTCTGTCATGAAAACAAATTCCTCGTATGTGTAAAACATACCTGGCAATAAAGCTCATTCTGATTCTGATTCTGAAAACTTGGGTGTTGCTATGCATTTTCCAAAGTGTTCTGAATGGCGTTTAGTGTGTTGCTATGTGGTTGCCATAGTATTCTGTGTTCTGGGTGGTTGCCAGGGTGTTGCTATGCAGTTGCAAAGATGTTCCAAGTTATTTTTAATTTGTTGCTATGCAGTTGCTAGGGTATTTTGGGAGTCAGCTAAAGAAGAATTTGCTAAAGTGTTCTAAATGTTTTTATAAAATGTATAGATTAATTTTTAATGCAGTTGCAGTTGTTAGGGTTTTTTTTTTTTGGGAGTTGAGGTTTCACTATGTGTTTGCTAAAATGTTATGAGTGTTTTTGTAATGTTGCAACGGTATTCTTGGTGGTTGCCAGGATATTGCTATGAAGGTTTAAAGAGGTTCCAAATAATTTTTAATGTGTTGCCATTTCATTTTTAGGTTGCTGTGGGAGTTGAGGTGAGGTGTGGTGAGTTGCTAAAGTATTCCAAATGGCATTTAGTGTGCTGTTGTATGGTTGCCACAGTATTCTGAATTCAGGGTGGTTGGCAAGGTGTTGCTATGCAGTTGCAAAAATGCTTCAAATCATTTTTAATATGTTGCTATGTCATTTTTAGGTTGTTGTGGGAGTCAAGGTGTTGCTATGCATTTGCTAAATGGTTCTTAGTGTATTTACAGTGTTGCCACAGTGTTCTTGGTGGTTGCCAGGGCACTACTATGCAGTTGCTAAGATGTTCCAAGTCATTTTTAATGTGTTGCAATGCTGTTTCCAGGGTATTGTTGGAGTTGAGGTGTTGCTTTGCAGTTGCTAAAGTGCTCTGAGCATTTTTATGAAGTTGCCATATTATTCTTGTTGGTTGTCAGGGCTTTGCTATACAGGTGCTACAAGGTTCCAAATAATTTTTAATGTGTTGCTATGCCATTTTTAGTGTGTTATGCTGCTATGTGGTTGCCATAGTATTGTGGGCTGTTCGATCGCATCACTTTGAGCACTAGTACTAGTGACTTCTGATTTAGAAAACAAGTCTAATAAAACTAAAGGAGGATTAAAACATTTCTATGGTCATCATCCCTGATGTTTTCTTGTCACATATGCTTTTTATTTCTATCCCTTTATTGCTAGAAGAGATGTCTATGAATGTGTGTGTGTTTGTGTGAGGCATGTGTGAATTATCTGAACGTTGGGCTCAAAAGCGCCTGTGTAATTCGTTCGGGGCCAGACCACTGTCAGAGTGAGTATGAACGAGGTGTTTGGTGATGAAGATGAGAGCAAATAGAGGGAGAGACGGGGAGAAACAACAGATAGTATAGATGAGACTGACTGTGGGGGAGGAGTGTGTGTTTGTTGGAGAACTGAACCTGTTGCAAGACGGAAAATCAAAATGGTGGAATGTGAACTAATAAATATCAGCATCTTTCTGTCTGCAAACCTAGAGTTCTGACTCTGTAGCATTTAAAGAGAAAAAAAAAGACACTTTACGCAAGTAGGATGCAAACTGTGTGTTGTATTTACATGTACATTGCATGCATTTCTGGATTTCCTTCAAAGCTACAAATATGTTGATAGTTAAACTAAATTGCAGTGTTTTTGATATGAAGACACGTGGTTGCTAAGGTGTTCAGAGTGGTTTTAGTGTGTTGCTATGCAGTTGTTAGGGTGTTCTAGACAGATGTCAAGGTGTTGCTATGTGATTGCTTACGTGTTCTGAGCTTCATTTAGTATATCATGTTGCTATGAAGTTGCTATGGTGTTCTGCAAAACGTAGGTTCTAGGGCATTGGTATATGGTTACCAGGGTGTTGCTATGCAGTTGCTAGGGTGTTACTATATGATTGCTGGCATATATTATGTTGCTATGGTTTTCTACAGTAGGTAGGTTCTAGGGCATTGCTATATTGCTGCCAGGGTGTTGCTATGAAGTTAATAGTGTGTTTAAGTGTTTTTTAGTGTGTTGCTATGCAGTTGTTAAGGTGTTCTAGACAGTTGCCAAGGTGTTGCTATGTGATTGTTTATGTTTGCCGAGCTTGATACAACATATCGTTACTATGGTGTTCTACAGAAGGTAGGTTTCTAGGGTTATATGCTATATAGTTGCCAGGTTGTTACTATGCATGTACTGTGTTCTTAATGTGTTGCTATGCAGTTGCTATGGTGTTCTAGGTAGGTTCTAGGGCATTGCTATATGGTTGCCAGGGTGTTATGCAGTTGCAACTTACTTTGCACTCAACGTATACATTTTATTAAGTTCATGCATCCTTTCCTTGCTTCTTTTTAACCTGGGTTTCCTTTGATGCTATGAATATGTTGATATTTTAACTTTAACTCACAGTATTTTTCAGTGCATTTGCATTCTAACACATTTTGCAATGCAACTGCATAGCTAGAATCCTTTGAATTCATGTACTTGCATGTGTTTGGCCCTGAGGCATCACCAATGCACTCCTGAAATGAAGGCAGGCCAAAATAAAGGCAGCGACATGATTCATTATTATTTAGCCGTTCTCTGATGGATGCATGTCCTTGTGTGGCTATGTGCAGACTCTTGGGCTCAGGACGGGGTCGGTGGCCCCGCGTGGCCCCTCTTCCTCTGGGTCAGAGCGCAGCCAGACCCCCTGTCTCCAGGAAGAGCATTTCAAAAGAGCATCCATCGGAGGATCAGACGGAAAACACTGACAGAACGAGACCTGGACACTGAGGACAAAACCTGAGAAATGAGGAAATGGCTCAAAACAAGTGACACACACACACACAGTCAGACTGAGAAATGAGTTTGAATGATGATAACTCAAAGGAACATGTGAGCGTGCTCTTTCAGTCCCACTTACGGTTCATTAAAGTACCAACTTTGCCTCAGCGGTTTCTCCTAAAATACGTACCTGAGGAGATATAAAAACAGACACAAATTAGTCAATCGTTGTCATACAGTAAGAGTTCAGAGATGTGAAATGAATGTGATAGCAGCTTAGAACATTTATTTGAAAATCCAATTTCTGATTTTTCCTTTCTTCTGGGAATGTGTGGAAATGTAAAGGTAATTATTTCTCTGAGATTTCTTTTTCATTTTCTGCAGTGCTAGAGTACTATGGGTGGTTGCTATGGTGTGTTTGCTGATGTGTTCCGAGTGGCATATACTGTTGCTATGGTGTTGCTGTGCAGATACTTAGGGTGTTCTGAGTGGTTTTTAGTGTATTGCTATGCAGTTGCCAAGGTGTTGCTATGCAGTTGCTGATGTGTTTTGAATAGCATTTAATGTGTTGCCGTGGCATTCTAGGTAGGTTCTAGGGCATTGCTACTGTATATGGTTGCTAGGGTGTTGCTATACAGGTATTAGGGTGTTCTGAGTGATTTTTAGTGTGTTGCTATGCAGTTGCCGGGGTGTTGCTATGCAGCTGATGATGTGTTTAGAATGGCATTTAATGTGTTGCTGTGGCGTTCTAGGTAGGTTCTAGGGCATTGCTACTGTATATGATTGCTAGGGTGTTCTGAGTGGTTTTTAGTGTTTTGCTATGCAGTTGCAAGGGTTTTGCTATGCAGCTGCTGATGTCTTTTGAATAGTATTTAATATGTTGCTGTGGCGTTCTAGGTAGGTTCTAGGATATTGCTACTGTATATGGTTGCTAGGGTGTTGCTATGCGGGTACTAGGGTGTTCTGAATAGTTTTTAGTGTGTTGCTACGCAATTGCCAGGTTATTGCTATGTAGTTACTGATGTGTTGTGAGTGGCATATACTACGTTGCAATGCAGTTGCTATGGTGTTCTGGGCTGTTGCCAGGGTGTTGCTATGGTGTTCTGATCCTGTGTTGCTATACAGTTACTAGGGAATTTTGTTTGGTTGCTATGCAGTTGCTAGGCTGTTCTGAGTACTTGTTTTAATGTCTAGGCAAAAAGCGATCTTAAAGACCTCAAATGAATCCCACCTCTGGCTGAAGATCTTTTCAGATGCAGCAAACATGTTTGACCTTTGTTTGTTTGTTGGCATCTCGTGTGTACGTGATGAAATTAAGAGTGATCAATGACAGTCTCTCTCCGGTACGTTCTCTGCTCTTATCTGGACAGCATCTTATCTTGCTGAGCCAATCCTCTCAGAATCAGGCCAACAGAGAGCCGTGTGAGTGTCTATAGACAGAGGCGCTTGAGTGTGAGTGTGTTTGATCACTGCTATCTGTCACTGCTATTGGAGAGGATTATCGGATTACAATCTGAACAATCACATGGGAAGTTGCTAAGAAAATCCCTAATAAGATCTCTTTAATGTCTCAGATGTTTCTCCTACACAGAAATGAGACTAAATGTTGCCAAGGTGTTGAGTCTTGAATCTCCTACTTATTTTTGTGTCTTGAATGTCTAACTGATGTTTCTACTGCAAAAATACCAGAGTAATGTCTCCTCAGAAGAGATCTCGACAATGTCTCAAATTGTGCTCAGACTTGCAAACATGAGATCTTCATTACCTAATAAATGCAAAACAAATGGAGACTTTGGGTCTCCAGCTTTTCAAAATTTTCTTGTGAGAAAAAGAATGCAAATAGTCTCACCTTTCTTCTTTGGAGTTTCAGAAGAGACCTCAACAATGTCTCAAACTGTGCTCTGACATGCAAACATGAGATCTTCATAATATCTATTTTTTTCCCCCATGTCAGCAATAGCTTAAATGCAAAAGAAATGTAGACCTTGGATCTAAATCTTCTTAAAAAGTTCTCTTCCAATCTTCCAAATAATCTAACCTTTCTCCTTTGGAGTTTCAAATGAGATCTCAGCAATGTCTCAAACTGTGCTCAGAAGTCTTTGGGTCTCCAACTTCTCAAAAATTTCTATTGAGAAAAAAAGCAAATAATCTTCTACAAATAATCTACATTTCTTTTCTGGAGTTTCAGAAGAGATTTGAACAACGTCTCAAACTGTGCTCAGGTTTGTCAAGACACCAAAATCTGCAAAGAAATAACATGAGATATATCTCATATTTATCTCATATTTATTTATCTCATAATATCTCATATTTTTCTCCATGACAGCAATAGTTTAACTGCAAAACAAACTGACACTTTGGTTCACCAGCTTTTCAAAATTTTCTCTTGCATATAATCTTACGTTTCTCCTCGGGAGTTTCAGATGAGATCTCAGCAATGACTCAAAATCTGCTCAGGTTTGTCAAGACACCAAAATCCACAAAAATAAAACACAAAATCTCTTTAATATCTCATTTTGTCTCCATATTAGCTTCTCAAAAAGTCCTCTTGCAAATATTCTCATCTTCTTCTGGAATTTCAGAGGTCTCAACAATGTCTCAAACTGTTCTCAAACTTGCCAAGATATCAAGTTGTTTTTTTTTCTCAATGACAGCAAAAGGTTAAATGCAAAACAAATGGAGACTTTGGTTCTACAGCTCCTTGAAATATTCTTTTGCAAATTTTCTGTGAGAGTTTCAAACAAGATCTCAGCAATGTCTGAAACAGTGCTCAGGTTTGTCAAGACACCAAAATCTGCAAAGAAAAACATGAGATCTCTTTAATATCTATTTCCCCCCCTCAATGTCAGCAATAGCTTAAATGCAAATGAAATGGAGACCTTGGATCTCCACTTCTCAAAAAGTTCTCTTGCAAATAATCTCACCTTTCTCTGGAATTTCATCTACAAAGAAAAACATGAAATCTCTTTAATATCCCATATTTTCCTCCATGACAGTAATATGTTAAATGCAAAACAAGTGGAGACTTTTGGTCTCCAGCTTCTCAAAATTGGAAAAAAAAAAATCTCAATAATCTCTCAAACTGCTCTCACATTTGGCAAGACACCATAATCTGCCAAGGAAAACCATAAGATCTCTTTAAAATGTCAGATGTTTCTCCTACAATAAGGCAATATGATTAAATGGAGAATAAATGTGACCCTGGACCACAAAACCAGTCATAAGGATCTTTTTTTTTTCTTTTTTTTTTTTTTTGAAATTGAGATTTATACATCATCTGAAAGCTGAATAAATAAGCTTTCCATTGATGTATGTTTGTATGTTTGTTAGGATAGAATATTTGGCCGAGATACAACTATTTGAAAATCTGGAATCTGAGGGTGCAATGCATATTACTAATCAAAAATTAAGTTTTGATATATTTACGGTAGGAAATTTACAAATATCTTCATGGAAAACAATCTTTACTTAATATCCTAATGATTTTTGGCATGAAAGTAAAATCGATTATTTTGACCCATACAATGTATTGTTGGCTATTTCTACAAATATACCTGTGCTGCTTTTGTGCTCCAAGGTCACAAATTGAGACTTTTGCTGTAGTTTCTTGCTGAAAAATGTCTAGAGTTCTCAACAATGTCTCAAAGTGTGCTCAGATTTGCCAAGATACCAATATCTGCATTCAAAAGTTCTCAATATGAACTTTAGGAGAAATATCAGAAAGCTGATATTTAAATGAGATAAAACTCTGAGCAATGAAAGAGCAATCTGTGAGCAATAAAACCTGTGTGTTGTCAGTAAGAGTTACGATGTGTGTAATAGGTTTAGGGAGAGTGTGTAATGGCTTGAGTGTGTTTGTGTTGTTGTAGAGTGTTTGTAGATCAGCGCTCTCTTTGCTTTACACTGATGTTTAAAGGCACCTGACCTCACTGAACACACAGCAGCATTACCTTTAACCTCTCATGTTTACAGCCAATCAGCTTTCACCATCAGGATCATCACATGCTGTGACAGAGAGGTCACAGAACTCCGGCCTCTGTGACTGGCTCTTTTCTGACCAATCACAGGACGCGCTCTCACTAACACAGTGGTTCACAGTCTTGGAACCCCTGAGAGGGAATCACATGGAATCAAACAGTAGAAATAAGAAATTATATTTTGCATGAAGAAAATAAGGTTTTTAGGACCAATAAATTTTGCGTTGTTTCAGAACAATTAAACACATTTAGCCCCTAAATTCTCATCTCACTGTAATGCAGGGGTTTCATTGGTCAGTAAAATGACTGCATCGGACAGATAAATAAAACAATGATTCTATTTACATCTGAAATATTATTCTATATATGTTTAATCGGTTCTACAACTTTGATATAAAACTTTAAATATGACTGATGACTGTATATATTAAAATATACTGTATATGAATCAGTTTTATGATGTTGAATGCAAATTAACAGATTATATATATATATATATATATATATATATATATATATATGTAATACCTCCAAAGTGCATTCACATCAAGGCAGTATTTGTTGTTATGAATTAAATTTATGCTTGCTGATTTAAAAAAAAAATGCATTACAGTAATTTATTTAAAAATAAAAAATGTACAATTTACAATTATTTGTCCATCTCAAATTAAAAGAAAAACATCCAGATATAATACAGATATGTCAGAATGAAAAACAAAAATCCTAAAAAAAAAGTCCTAAAATAGGAATCATTTTCCTGAAGAAAAGTAATACATATCTTTATTCAAAAAATATGAAACATTATAAGAAATTCTAAATATAAAAATTTGATCACGTCTTCATCCTGAGAGGTGATTTACTCTGAATTATTACTCTCTCTTGGTTTTTTATTGCCTGTGTTTATTTATAGAACACATGAAGAGAGAGAGAGAGAGAGAGAGAGAGAGGTGGGCATCCACAGCCTCACCCTCAGATAAGAATGGGCTAAAGTCCGACCGCCGAACAAACACTGAACCGGTGGACGAGAGAAACGCTGATAAGAACTGAACACACACACACACACACACACACACACACACACACACACACACACACATACACACACAGCAGGTCTGATTCATTTTGGTTAGATCAGTGTTTCCCCAACTGGCAGTTCATGAGTTGATGACATGCTAATAGTGAATTAAATCTGTAATTTCATTTTTATAATTATAATAAATTTATATTTAATTAAATTATAAATTTTTAATAATATATTATTAGAATATTATAATACATTATTATAATATATTATTATTGTAATAATTATAATTATATAAAATAATAATTATAATACATATTTAATTAATAATAAATAAAATATTTACATAATATTTAAAATATTTATTAAATATAAAATAAAAAATTTAAAACCCTTACTAAAAAAAAAAACATTGTATTTCAGTCAAAAACTTCAATAAAATATGAATATTATGATGATGAAAAAGGCAGAATGAAGAGATTCTTCTGAAGTGTTGTTTACTTGCACAAAACTCACCACTATAAAGAGTTTTGTGGACGGTTCCCAGAGTGTTGCTATGCGGTTGCTAGGGTGTTCTGGTTTTGAGTTCAGATTCCTCCTTCATTGTGCGTCTGTGGGATTTTTCTATTTGTTCAATGGTGAAAATAGTGTTAGAGGTTTCATTCATCTCTATCAGCGCTAGTACTAGTAGCTCTTAATAATAATTAAGATCGGTGCATCAAATGTAATATGCAATAGGTGTCAGTCTGTGCATTATTTCTGAGCTAATATTAATTAATGTGGTGATTAAAAGTGGAAATTGATTTAGTATGCTCTATTAACCAACAGTACAGAGTTATGGGTAAAGAGAACGAGGTCGAGAAGATATTTATTGCTGTTATTAGTGCTATCGCAGTTGTGACACGTCGTCATAATCAGGTTTTGTGTGGTTTCACTTCAGTGGTTTTGCACTAATAGCGAGGGCCTCATGACCTCTGACCAGCTCCAGTTATACAAAACCACTAATAAAAACATCAAAAAACCACTGTATATCCATAAATTTGTTCAACTTTATGCTGTATTTTGATCCAGTGGAGCCTAAATCTGGCCTTGACTGTGATGATGTAATAAAATCATCCATCACATGACTGAAGTTGAGTTCTCAGTCATATTTCATTCACATATTAGATCTGTTTCAGATGTTTCTCCTCAAATACCTGAGGAGATAGAAAAACACACACACTGGTTGTCATTCAGTAAGACAAAAAATTATAAATAATAATAATAATAAAAATGGCAAAAAACACACCACAAAATAACTAAAATTAGAAATGAGAAAACTAATAAATATTAGTGAATATATAAAGATTACATATTTAAATATAAAAATTAATTTCATGAAATACTAAAAATGACAGAAAATAAATAAACTGAAACCGAAATAAAAATTAATAAAACAAATAGACATAAAAATAATAAAAAGTAAAAAAACACACATATACACATATATATGTACATTAAATTAAGTTAATAAATATTAAATACAAAATATAGTATCAATAATACAAATTATTCAAAATAATTAAACTGAAAAATAAATAAAAATGACCAAAAAAACCACTACAAAATCACTAAAACTTAAAATGAAACTGAAAATATAAAAAAAAAAAACTAACAAATATTAATACATATATAAATATTACACAAACACATATATAAATTAAAGTAATTAAAGTAATAATAAATTAATAAATATTAAATACTAAATATTTTATTTGAAAATAAAAATTAACAAAAAATTAATAAAGAAAAATTAATAGACATTTAAAATAGAAAAATAAAAACAACAAAAACACACTACACAATACTAAAACTTAAAAATGGAATGAAAACGTAAAATGTAAAAATAAAATGTATTAAATAAATATGAATAAATATTTAAAATAAATTCATATTAAACCCATAAATATATAAAAAATACTATAATAGTATATTAACGATACTAAAATAAAATAACAGGGTTTATGGACGCACACACAATGAGAGGAAATAATAGCACAGAGGAGTGTCTCAATTCAGCAGGTCATACAGCCTGATAAGTCAGGAAATATTGCTGTTTGTCGAGGATCTGTGCGGTTGACACACACGTGCACACACACGCACACACACTCTTACACACACACGCACACACACACACACACTCGCACGCACACACACGCACACACACACCGTCAACAATCATACGTGTCATAATAAGAGGCTTGTGGAGGATCCTCTGAACAATAGGGCTCCACAGACTGGACTCTTATCAGTCTGAGCTCTTATCCAGACTGTCTCTGTTAGTCTAAACCCCCTTGAGCTCCGCCGGACCCCTTATCATCTCAGGTCCGGCTGACGTCAGGCTCCTGCTGATAGAGCCGGGCCCCGCTGAGCTGTGGGAATCGTCACATGAGCCCAAACCAGCGTCCAGAATCCACACAGACACTTACAGTACAGGGACGGGACGAGATGGGTTTCACAGCTTGATCACGCTCAAAACAGCAACTCACAAACTTTGTTTTAACTAAACCACTTTGAGCTCAAATATTTACTCTCCCTGAGATTTCAGGTTAATATTTCAATAATTTAACAACACATTTGCATGTTCATGGTGCTCTGATGACGGTTAATGGTCACATAACATGCATGTAAATGAATAAAAATGCATTTTTAGTAACTGTCTTGTTTTGTTTGTTTGTATTTTGAAATTATTTAAATTTTAACACATTTGCATGTTCACATTCACAATACATGCAGCAAATTAAATCTAATATAATATAATATTAGATTTCTAATATAATAGTTTTATTATATTATTAAAAAGTGTAATAATAAATAATTATATTAAAATAATAATTATTAAAATATTTTATTCAAACAGTGTTTTTTGAAATTATTTAAATATTTAAAAATATTTTAACTGCACATTTATCTGTTTATGGTTTACATGACATGCAACAAATTAAATATTAAATAAACAAATTAAATATTTCTAATAAAATATTGTATTATAATAATAAAAATACTTATAATAATAAATAATATTATTAAAATAATTAAAATAATTGTAAAAATATTAGCAGTAACTTGTTTATATTTATAATGTAACATTTGTAATGTTACAAAAATAATGTTACATTTATAATGTTACAAAAGATTTTTATCTCAAATAAATGCTGTCCTTTTGAACTTTCTATTCATCTGTGAATCCTGAAAAATAAAATGCATCACATTTTCCACTAAAATATTGGGCAGCACAACTGTTTTCAACATTGCTAATAATCAGAAATGTTTGAAGGATCATGTGACACTGAAGACTGGAGTAATGATGCTGAAAATTCGGCTTTGATCACAGAAATAAATTACATTTTAACAGATATTCACATAGAAAGCATATATTTTACATTTAAATAATATTTCACAATTTTTAATGTATTTTTGATCAAATAAATGCAGCCTTGGTGAGCAGAAGAGACTTCTTTCAAAAGTTTTTTCTCAAATAACCGAGTCCGACCCCAAACTTTTGAACAGTAACCAAATTTACCACCTAAAATCATTCAGGACACCTCAGAAAATTTCACAACCTCTCAAAAATCTTTACAAATGACCTCTGAACCCGGATTAATGCTCAGATACGTATATGAAGTTACTGCGCAGAAATTAAGAGGAGATTAAACTCGCAGATGTGAACTCTGTAACACACTCTTTATTTTCACAGACACTTATCAACGCTCATAAAATATTATTTAAAATAACAGAAAAGCAAAGACATTCATAATGTGACTCATCATTGGAGATCATCTCTATAAATATCCTGTTTTTCCAGCACCGAGTCATAAATTCCAGCATTATGTAAATGGGCAGACAGCAGGTTAACATGGAAAAATGAGCTGAAACTGATTCTTCACGCGTTCTGCAAACACAGTCTCCTTCTTTATATCTAATGTGTTTGTGTTACTACAGTGGTAACAGCCACATCCAGGACTCAAGGGGGCGATAGAGTTTCCTTCAAACGTCTGTGTTATTAAACTCAAGGAGCTGAAGATTTGTTCACACTCCCATCTTAACTGCAGTCTTCTTCTTCGTGTCCTACGATCTTATATTACATCTTTCCAGTGTGTAGCACAACTGATGGCGTGGTAGCTGGGCTCTGCTAGGTCACGATCTGAAGATTGCGGTGCTAGGCTGCACTGCATGAGGTGTTGCATGTTGCACGTACCGCACTCGCACTAGCTGGTTGGTGAGAGACCCCAAGCATGTAGCGTTTGTAGGCATCTTCCATGGCCTACTCGTAGCCTGTTGAGGGTCTTCCAGATGGGCCATGATTGATTATTGCCGCTGGCTAGACACTCAGTGGGGATGATTCCTCTGGCTTCCCAAGATCTTGCTCCCACACCAGTGGCGTTCCATCTATCAAGCCAGAGAGTTTCAATAAAGGCTTTCTTGGATGTGCTTATGGCTTGTGTGGTATCCATAAAGCTTTTTCTGGACCTAAGATGCTTTATTGGCTTTTGGTGGGAGAAGAGCAGATGCCTTTCATCTATCTCTGCAGTGGTCCGTTCCTCATTGCTGATAGCAGTTCTTCTTATATCTGGTGGTGCTATTCTGGCCAAGGCATGTAGGCAGGGTGTGGGAGTAGTTTTTATACAGCCAGTGATTATCCGGCATGTTTCATTGAGAGATGTGTCAGTTTTTTGTGAATGGCATGATCTACTCGAGGTAAAGCACACATATTCTGCTACAGAGTAGCATAGTCCCAGAGCTGATACTCTAATTGTGTTTGGGTCAGCTCCCCATTTGCTTTTGGTTAATTTCCTGAGAAGATTGTTTCTTGTGCTGATCTTTGATTTCAGTCTGATAATATGCTCTCTATAGGACAGCGTACGATCTAGGGTGACTCCAAGGTAGACTGGTAAGGATGGTTTTCCAGTTCTAGTCCGTCCCATATTACTTTCAGCTGTCTCTTTACCTGTTTGTTATTAAGATGGAAGCTGCAAAGTTAGGTTTTACTCGGATTTGCCTTGAGGTGGTTTTCCTGATAGTATGCAGACATAATATAATATAATATGCATAATATAATATGCTCTCTATAGGACAGCGTACGATCTAGGGTGACTCCAAGGTAGACTGGGTAAGGATGGTTTTCCAGTTCTAGTCCGTCCCATATTACTTTCAGCTGTCTCTTTACCTGTTTGTTATTAAGATGGAAGCTGCAAAGTTAGGTTTTACTCGGATTTGCCTTGGGGTGGTTTTCCTGATAGTATGCAGACATCTCTGATAGGGCTTTTTCTATAATAGTTTCAATGTCTGGGAAGGCCTTCTGCTGAGTTGTTAAACACAGATCGTCAGCATAGATGAATCTGCTGCATTTGGATGGCAGGGGTTGATCATTGGTATATATGTGAAACAAGGTCGGGGCAAGTACGCTGCCTTGAGGGAGCCCATTCTTCAGGTTGAACCACCGGGTCTTTTTCCCATTTTCCAGGTTTTTCCCATTGAACATCACATAAAATCTGCGATTAGCTAGTAGGCTTTGTATGATTTTACAGAAGTTTGAGTCAATTATCAAGTCAAAAAGTTTCTTTATCATCAGTCGATGCTGGACTGTGTCATATGCTGCTGTTAGGTCTACAAAGGCAGCCCCAGTAATAAGTCTTTTCTGGAAGCCATCCTCAATATACTGGGTGAGGTTCAGCAGTTGACCTGAACAAGACTTGCCTGGACGGAAGCCAGCCTGATCTTTAATAAGCTTTTCTTCCATGAGGGTAGTCAGTCTGGTAAGGATAAGTCTCTCAAAGAGTTTGCAGCTGATGCATAGCATAGAAATTGGGCGATAACTTTTAGGTGATAAGGCGGCCTTGCCTGGCTTAAGGATGGCAACCACTTTTGCTTTGCGCCATATTGGTGGGATATTGCATGTGGTCAGGCAGTTATTAACCATGCCAAGGAACCAGGACTTTACTTTTTCACCTAAGTTTACAAGCATCTCAGTAAGGATGTCGTCCGGGCCAGCAGCTTTACCATTCTTGAGATGTTTCATGGCTAAGTTGAGCTCAACACTAGTGAATGGTCTTGTGAGATGTGAAAGGTTTTGACTATGGTTACAGAGCTTGGTAACTGCAGTTGCTCAGCTTGAATGGCTCTGGAAATACAGATCTGGACGCTGTAATATTCATGGGTCATTGAACTCTCAATGATTTTTAACATCTGCGAAGAGTTTGCAACTGATTGCTATACATTTGAACTCTTCACAGAAGGGAAAAGTCGTTAAAATTTCATGCTGTTAAGACACCTCTCTCTCAAAATAACTAAATAAATAAATAAATAAACAAAAATTTAAACAATAAATAAATAAATATTATTTATTTTTTAAATAAAAAATAAATTAAGTAAATTTTAATATGTAAAAATGAGGTTATATATAAAGTATAGCCTATATATTTACAGTCATAGCAAACAATTCATTAACACAATACGTAATTATTAATAATGCATATAATAAAAGTTAAGTTAAAAAGCAATATATGTTAATATTTATTAATAATATTTTAAAAATAAATAAATTGCAATATTTACTGTCATAGCATATACATTCTGCCTAAATATATATTTGCAGGTAATTTGTTTATTAAAAAAAACTAGTTCATAAGAAAAAAATTGATGACACAATAAATATTTTTATTAATAATATAAAATAAAAGTGTTTTATTTAAAAAATTATAATTGCATTATAAAAATTGTTTTTCAAAATAAATAAAAATAAATTAAATAACTTAATATGTATATGTACAGTATATATATTTACTGCACTCTGACTAAATACATTTTTTGCATGCACAAAAAATGATGTGTGTGTATATACTGTATGTGTGTGTATATATATATATATATATATATATGTGTGTGTGTGTGTGTGTGTGTGTGTGTGTGTGTGTGTGTGTGTGTGTGTGTGTGAGATATTTGGGTATTGTCAACTGAAAGTTTAAAATTACTACACATATTATCATTAGATGGAGTGCCAATTAGTAAAATTTCAGTTTTAGAACAATTTAGCTTTAAAAAGTTGATTTCCAGCAAACAGGCAGAAAGAGTCGAAGAGGAAGAAGTGGAATCAGGCTGAGTGTTAATATAAATCTGGCTTAACAATTATAGCCCAGGCCATACTTATGAATAAGATTCTGGCAAGCGTCAGAAACTCTGAGAAATTCTGAGAAAAACACAGAGTGAGGTTTGGGATAGCTTTGGGATATATAGCTCAACACACACACACACACACACACACACACACACATATATATATATATATATATATATATATATATATACTGTATAACTATATATTTATCAATAATAGTCTTGATGTTAAATATTTATCGTCCTCCCAAACCTAACTCTGTGTTTTTCTCAGAATTTCTCAGTTTCTGATGCTTATCAGTGCAGTCTGTCATTAAAACATTCTAGAATGTTTTAATCTCACTCAGCATGTTAACTTTCCAATGCATAAACACGGTCATACATTAGATCTGGTTTGCACTTCAGGAGTTATCATTGAGCACGTATAAGTGACCGCAAGCTCCTCACGTTCAATTTGATTCCTCCTGCCTTGCAGACTGTGAAAGAGCGTGTTATCTGTTTTAGGAAAATCACTGATATTGATCTTGATCATCTTAGTCTTACTATTCGTGACTTACCAGTTGTGGCCTCTGTTGACCAATATAACACTGTTTTTACATCTATTCTGGATGAGATTGCCCCTCTGAAAAAACGTGTTGTTTCTTTCAAGAGATCATCTCCATGGTATACTTCTGAGTTATATCAAATGAAAGCTAACGGCAGGCAGTTAGAGCGGAAATACAAAAAAATCTGGTCTAAAAGTTCATAGATCAATGTTTGATTAGCATCAGATTGAATATCACAATGCTCTCAAAGCTGCAAAAATGGAATATTATTCTTCAATTATTAGCAGTGACATCTCTAATCCCAGAGTTCTGTTTAGATCAGTCAACAATCTTATTAAACCTCCTAGTAACATTAACTGTTTCTCAATTACTTTTCATCTAAAATTGAGAATATCTATAATTCTATTGTCTGTGATCATGCTTCTGAATTTGTTGAGTTGCATCCTCCGAATCTCTCTGATTATGTTGTCTCAAGTTTCAATGTTGTTGATTCTGATTTCATTTCTAAACTTGTTTTGTCAGAAATTCCAATGTACCTGCACTACAATGTACCTGTGCAAATGGCAATAAATTCAGATTCAATTCAAATTCAATTCAATTCAATGAACTCAGCTACTTGTATACTGGATTCTTTCCCTACTACTGTATTGAAAACCTGTTTGTCTGTTATTGTACCCCACATCACTGCCATTGTCAATGCCTCACTCAGTGAAGGTATTGTTTCTCCTGCTTTAAAAATGGCAGCAGTTACATCGGTTCTAAAAAGCCTGGGAATGATATTGCTGAGATGTCCAATTATCGGCCAATTTCTAGTTTACCATTCCTGGCAAAAGTCCTTGAGCGTGTGGTTCTTAGCCAACTCCAAACTCATTTTTACACGAATAGCCTACTAGAGACTTTTCACTCTGGGTTTAGGTCTGGACACAGTACAGAGACTGCTCTAGTTAGGGTCTTGAATGACCTTCTCGTTATAGCCGATTCTGGGACTTGTGGAAGTTTGGTTCTGTTAGATCTTAGTGCTGCATTCGATACAATATGTCACAGCATATTACTGGACAGACTACATAGAAGGATTGGTCTATCTGGAACTGTGTTGAACTGGTTTAAATCTTATCTTTCAGAACGTTCTCAGTTTGTTTACCTGGGTACTAACAGATCTCAGACTGTGCCTTTGTGTCAGGGTGTCCCTCAGGGATCAGTTCTGGGTCCTGTTTTATTTCGCGTTTACATGCTGCCACTTGGGCAGATTATTCATAAGTATGGCCTGGGCTATAATTGTTAAGACAGATTTATATTAGCACTCAGCCTGATTCCACTTCTTCCTCTTCGACTCTTTCTGCCTGTTTGCTGGAAATCAAGGCATGGATGAAACACAACTTTTTAAAGCTAAATTGTTCTAAAACTGAATTTTTACTAATTGGCACTCCATCTAATGTTAATATGTGCAGTAATTTTAAACTTTCAGTTGACAATACCCAATTATCTTCTTCTGCCCAGGTGCATAATTTAGGCGTGATCTTTGATACTCAGCTGACTTTTAATCCTCACTTCAAAAAATAACTAAAGTTTCTTTTTTACATCTTCGTAACATTACTCGCATTAGACCCTTTCTTCCTAGGCCTGATGCTGAGAGGCTTATTCATGCCTTTATCGCATCACAGCTCAATTATTGTAATTCTCTTTTTGGGGGTTTACCAGCAAGTTCTGTTAAGAGGTTGCAATATATACAAAACTCAGCTGCACGTGTTTTGACTTATACATCCTTACACCATCACATTACTCCAGTGCTCCAGCAACTTCATTGGCTCCTGGTTCAATCACATATTGATTTTAAAACTCTGATTTTAACCTATAAAGCAGTGCATGGGCTGGCTCCAGATTACATCTGTGACTTGGTCACTCTTTCCACTCCTTCTCACTCTCTCCGCTCTGCCGGTTGTCTCTCTTTGTATCAGCCTCGTTGTAAATTAAAAACCATGGGGGGAGGGCTTTTTCCTATAACGTGCCTAAGTTATGAAATGCGTTGCTTGCGTTTTTTAGGAATGCTGCTTCCTTGGATTGTTTTAAGAAACTTCTTAAGACACATCTTTTTAGTAAAGCGTTTAATTTATGATTTATTACTTTGATTCTATTTTTGATATTATGTAGTTTTGGTTGATTTGTTATTTGTTTGTACATGTTGTAGCACTTTGAGTTTAAGAAAGGCGCATTACAAATAAAATTATTAAAATTATTATTAATAAATACAAAAGTATTTTAAAATAAAAAGTATTAATTTTCTATATATAATTTAGTCACACTATGCATGCTGAAATGTCTGCTGAACGTGCATTTGAGCTGCATCATGAATTGAGCTCAGACACAGAAATCCAGCTTGAGCAGCCAGATACTTCTGGCCATGACCTGTGTGTGTGTGTGTGTGTGTGTGTGTGTGTGTGTGTGTGTGTGTTTGTGTGTGCTGGTTTGCACTAACAGGTGTGAGTTTGTCTGGACCACAACATTATTCCATTGGTTTATGCAGGTGCAAACTTCTCATCACCAACACACACACACACACACACACACAGCCTGAATGAATCAAATGTGCTTGTATACCCTCAAATCTACACTGTCAGTTAGATCTGCTGTTCTCTAAATCTCTGTGCTCTGGGATGAACCTCCCCCTCTCTCTCTCTCTCTCTCTCTCTCTCTGTCTCTCTCTCGCTCAGCTCCAGGTGTGTTTTGGCCGATAGCGCAGTGATAAGCAGATCTGTAACAGTGTTTCTGCTGGAGGAGGAAACATGGCCTTGAGCGTCAGGCGGAGAGACGGGAAGGGAGGAAGATTTCTCTCTTTTCGTCTCACTCTCTTTGTCAGACACGCACTCCCTAAATTTCTCTTGCAGCCGCCGTGACCTTGCATGTAAATAATTATTCAAGAAATGAAAAAAGAGAGGATAAAACGGGCAGAAAGCCTCTTTATTTTCCTCTAGAGTTTCTTGGGAAACATTCTGGTCACTTCAGATCAAACTACAGTAAATATAATTGTATAATCCTGTGTTTTCTAACTTGGAAAATGTGCGTTTCTGTCTTGCCACTTGGAAAACTGCAACAGAACAACATTTGAAGACATACTGTCTTGAAAACTTGAAAATTAATGATAAACATTCACAATGAAGCAGAAAAAAATTAATCAGTGAATTAAAGTTTCTACATTAAATGATTTTAGCATCATTTACAGGGTAAATCATGGTAAAACATAGTAAATCATAGTAAAACATAGTAAATATATATATATATATATATATATATATATATATATATATATATATATATATATATATATATATTAACTTTCCTTAAATTTCTAAGGAAACTTTGAGTAAATGTTTTAGGCCAAAGTGGTTCAGCGGGCAAAAAAGTTTGGGAATCCCTGATGTACATAAACGAAAGAAAGGTCTCATAGCAAATGAACAGCTGTTTAAAAATAATCCTGAGAAACTGAAACACTGACTGACATTATAAATGCAGAACAGGGCTCCGTCCCACCCAACGCTTCACACACTTGCCGGTGGTCACGCCTCTTCCTCGTCTTCTCATCAGAGAAAAACATCATAAGGAGAGTTTGAGAGCGGAGCTGATAAGAGCCCAGCGCTCCATTAGTCTCTCTAATTAGTTTGGAATAGTTTGAGAGTTCAGCTTCACACTGGCCAAACGCCATTGCAGAGTAAACTGACAGAACCAAACACTGCACAGACATCAGTGTGTGTGTATGTGTGTGTGTGTGTACATTATAGAGCTGCTTGTAATCTAGTGTGCTGTCCACATACAGCTGCTCTCTAACTAAACCTCATCAGAGATGAATTCAGAATGCTCAACATAGACAGCAAAAATCTCAAATAACAATTAAATGCAAGTTAATAAAGATACACACTCCAAAACATAGTTATGCCCAAGTTTAAGATTTATGTATCTAAATTGCATTTAAAATTTCCATGCATTTTAGTTACACAGTTTTAACATGAACTAATAAACTTAATATGATGCATATTTGTCAGTCATAAATAAATGAAAAAGATTTCTGCACTGAAACAGTCATTTCTATGTGCAACTATATGCATCTATTTGATTTTAAATAATCAATTTCAAAATACATTTATTGAAATGGCTTAGAATCATGGTTATTATAGAAAACTATAACTAAAACTATAACTAAAACCATAAAACAATTTTTGTTACTTGAAATAAAATGAACTTCAACTGAAATAAAAACATTTAAAAAATATTTTAAACATATTTTAATTCAGCTAGTTGCCAATGTACCATTTCTCATTTTCATTTAAAAAGCTGGTCAGCAGAAGGAAGCATGAAGTGCTCCAAAATTTCTTGGTAAGCGATTGCAGTGACTTTGGTTTTCAAAAAAACACAATGGACCAACACCAGCAGATGACATTGCACCCCAAATCATCACAGACTGTGGAAACTTAACACTGGACTTCAAGCAACTTGGGCTATGAGCTTCTCCACCCTTCCTCTAGACTCTAGGACCTTGGTTTCCAAATGAAATACAAAACTTGCTCTCATCTGAAAAGAGGACTTTGGACCACTGGGCAACAGTCCAGTTCTTCTTCTCCTTAGCCCAGGTAAGACGCCTCTGACGTTGTCTGTGGTTCAGGAGTGGCTTAACGAGGAATACGACAACTGTAGCCAAATTCCTTGACACGTCTGTGTGTGGTGGCTCTTGATGCCTTGACCCCAGCCTCAGTCCATTCCTTGTGAAGTTCACCCAAATTCTTCAATCGATTTTGCTTGACAATCCTCATAAGGCTGCGGTTCTCTCGGTTGGTTGTGCATCTTTTCTTCCACACTTTTTCCTTCCACTCAACTTTCTGTTAACATGCTTGGATACAGCACTCTGTGAACAGCCAGCTTCTTTGGCAATGAATGTTTGTGGCTTACCCTCCTTGTGAAGGGTGTCAGTGATTGTCTTCTGGACAACTATCAGATCAGCAGTCTTCCCCATGATTGTGTAGCCTAGTGAACCAAACTGAGAGACCATTTTGAAGGCTCAGGAAACCTTTGCAGGTGTTTTGAGTTGATTATCTGATTGGCATGTCACCATATTCTAATTTGTTGAGATGTCAGTGAATTGGTGGATTTTTGTCAGTGAATTGGTGGGTTTTTGTTAAATGTGAGACAAAATCATCACAATTAAAAGAACCAAAGTCTTAAACTACTTCAGTCTGTGTGCACTGAATTTATTTAATACACGAGTTTCACAATTTGAGTTGAATTACTGAAATAAATGAACTTTTCCACGCCATTCTAATTTACTGAGATGCACCTGTATGGCAAATATGCATCAGATTAAGTTAGCCCTATGTTTTGGAACGCACAAATATTGAATAAAATAGTCAGTTTATAGTTTATATAATTAAGTAATTTCGAGTTATTTTAATTAATATTTAAATATGTCAGAATTAATTTTAGTTAGATATTAAACATTTGTCCATCATCTTGGATGGATTTTGCCCTTGAGTTTATGTTGCAATGCATCTTTTCTCTGAAGGATAATATACCAGAGGAAAAGATCTTAGAAACAAGACATCCTGAGTGTGTCTATTCTTCCTTAAAATGCTGCCTACGTAGTTTTTGGAGCACGTGTCCAAGTGTGGCCTTCAAAATTAGACTAATAGTTTACTTTAAAAAAGAAAGTAGGGCACGTAAAAGCGTCATTGTAACATGACGTGCATCACTGATATAATGAGAAAGGAGGAGGAAACTTTCAAGAGGGTCGCCAGTGTTTACCTGGCCAGTTCAAGACCCGAGCGTGAACCCACTGAGTCCACAGAGGAAAATAACACTGATAGTCTACACACACACACACACACACACACATTTGTTTCGCTATCCTTGTGAGGACTTCCATAGGCGTAATGATTTTTCTACTGTACAGACCGTATATTCTATTGCCCTACACCAACCCTACACCTAAACTTAGCCCTCACAGGAGACTTTTTGTATTTTTAGATTTTCAAAAAACTTCATTCTGTGTGATTTATAAGCTTCTTTACACGTGGGGACCTCAATTTAGGTCCCCACCATGACACGAGTCCCCATGAGTCTGTGTGTATTCAGGTTTAAGTCCCCACCTGAATAGAAAAACAGGTACACACACACACACACACACACACCTGTACACACCAACATGAAGAGGATTCTGCTTGCCTCATTTAACATTTTCAGTCTTAAAATGAAGGATGGGAATCTTGACTCCGATGCAGATCATCCTTCAGGTAACGAGGGTTACATACATAACCGAGACGTTCTCCATTGTTGCCCATTCAAAAGTAGCTCAGTATTCTGACAAAATAAGATTGGACACATGCTCCAACAACAGTCTTTCCACTGGAAACAGAAGTAGCATATACCACAAAACTGTGTGTATATCAAAAGTTTGGAGTCAGTAAGATAAAAAAAGAAAAGAAAAAAAGAATACTTTTATTAATCAAGGATGCATTAAATTGTTCAAAAGTGACAGTAAAGACATGTATAACGTTACAAGAGATTTCTATTTCAAATAAATGCTGTTCTTTTGAATTTTCTATTCATCTATGAATGGACGAAAGATAAAATGTATCACAGTTTCCACAGAAATATTGGGCAGCACAACTGTTTTCAACATTGATAATAATCAGAAATGTTTCTTGAGCAGCAAATCAGCATATTAGAATGATTTCTGAAGGATCATGTGACACTGAAGACTGTAGTAATGATGCTGAAAATTCAGCTTTGATCACAGCGATAAATTACATTTTTAGCATATATCCACACATTTTGCAATTTTTACAGTATTTTTGATTAAATTAATGTAGCCTTGGTGAGCAGAAGAAACTTGATAAAATCTTAATGACTCCAAACTTTTGAATGGTAATGTGGGTGTACATGTGTGTATATATATATATATATAAAAGTCATTTATTTAATAAGTAATTAATCTTATTTTGTCAGAATACTGAGCTACTTTTGAATGGGCAACAATGGAGAACGTCTCGGTTATGTATGTAACCCTCGTTACCTGAAAGATGGAAAGGAGACGTCACATTGGTGACTGACGAATGGGATCTCGCCAGAGAGACTAATCCACTTCGTGTGTAACTAAACAAGCAAATGGTCATTGGCATGCGGTATTTCGCATCTGGCTGCCACACCCAGCAGCGTGGGTATAAGAGGCAGCAGGTGCACCGCAATAATTCATGTTTTCGCTGAGGAGCCGAGCCGTTAACCCGGCAGCTCAGCTGTGATACAGCGACTGTGGCAACGGGACGTGACATCTCCGTTCCCTCCTTCAGGGAACAAGGGTTACATACGTAACCGAGATGTTTCTCTTCAGTCGGTCACTACGAGTCACGTCGGTGACCGACGAATGGGATCCCTACCAAAGCGCCACAGCAGCTGCCCCCTATAAGGCAGATGATAGGACCGGGCTCTACACAGAGAAGGTCGACTACTGCTGCTCCTCAAGCAACCCAACAGTAGGACTTTGATAACACTGGAAAGCGTGCCCTTCCATTTGGAAGAGGCACACTGCGGAATCACCTCCTCCCAGAGGGGGTTAAGTGACATTTATTCATGTGAAGTAACCCCGTAGGGGCCTATCACACATGGAAGTCTCTGAGATGGCTCAGGCTGCATCATTTAGAGACAGCAGAATGCGGTCTGCCGGGGGAAACACGGCTCTAGTAGCTGTACCGTGGAAATACACATATGGAACCCAACAGGGTCGCTCATATGGGCACTAGCCTCACACCAGATTTCAGGAATTCATTGGCTGAAAGGCCAATATACCCTCCGCCATGCCTGGCCGCTGGAGTGCTGGAGGACTCGACAGGATTTGCCTGGTTAAGGAACTCTCTGGAGAATTAGGCGTTAAGGACGCCGCAACCCAACTCTGAACTGGGCCCCTCAGTGCCACTACCCAATTTGAGGTGGCACGTAGGCTATAGAACCTAGCGAACGTGTTAGAAGTCGTCCAGCCCACAGCTCTACAAATGTCTGCTAGCGAGGCACCACGAGCCAGCACCCAGGATGATGCGACACTCCTAATGGAGTGAGCACGCAGCCTGGGCACACCTTGTACTTCATAGGCCAAGGTGATGGCATCCACTATCCAGTGGGCCACCCTCTGCTTGGAGACAGCCTTCCTCTTCTGCTGTCCTCTGTAACAGACAAAGAGCTGTTCTGAGGTCCTAAAGCTCTGAGTTCTATCCACGTACTGTCGCAGTGTGCATACAGGACAGAGCAAAGCTAGGGCTGGGTCTGCCTCCTCCAGGGGCAGCGCTTGCAGGTTCACCACCTGGTCTCTGAAGGGAGTGGTAGGAACCTTGGGCACGTAGCCGGGCTGGGGTCTCAGTGTTGCACTGGAGTCAGCCGGCACGAACTCAAGGCACGATTCGTCGACAAGAAAATGCCTGCAGGTCCCCCACCCTCTTAATCGAGGCCAGTGCAGTCAGGAGTGGGGTTTTTATAGAAAGAAACTTCAACTCAACTGACTGCAAAGGCTCGAAGGGGCCAGTTTGAAGGGCTCTTAGCACCAATGCCAAATCCCAAGAGGGTAGGGAGGGAGGCCTAGGAGGATTTAAGCTCCTGGCCCCCCTAAGGAACCTGATGACCAGATCATGCTTCCCCACCGACCTCCCCTCTACGGGGTCATGGTGGGCGGAAATAGCAGCAACGTAAACCTTAAGGGTGGAGGGGGACAGCCTATGCTCCTATGCCCTTGCTGCAGGAAGGAAAGCACAGCTCTGATCAAACATCTCCAGGGGTCCTCATGGAGAGAGGAACACCATTCGACAAACAGGTTCCACTTCAGAGCATAGGCCCGTCCAGTGGACGGTGCTCAAGCTGAAGTGATAGTGAGCACTACCTCCTGGGGTAGGTCACCTATAACCTCCGCGTCCCATCCAGGAACCACACTTGGAGTTTCCACAGGTAAACCGTTGGATCCTCTGCGTTGGCACGAGTTTGCTCTTTTCCCAGTTGACCCGAAGACCCAACTGGCTGAGGTGTCTGAGCACCAGGTCTCTGTGTGTGCACAACTGATTGAGAGATTGTGCGAGTATGAGCCAGTCGTCGAGATAGTTGAGGATGCGCACCCCCCGTTCTCTCAAGGGAACAAGTGCTGCCTCTACTACTTTGGTGAAGACACGAGGCGACAGGGACAGCCCGAAGAGCAGGACCTTGTACTGATACGCCTGACCCTCGAACGCGAATCGCAGGAATGGCCTGTGTCGCGGGAAGATCAAGACATGAAAGTACGCATCCTTCAGGTCGATCACTGCAAACCAGTCTTGGGGACGGATGCACCCGAAAATGCATTTCTGCATCAACATATTGAACGGCTGCTTGTGAAGCGCATGGTTCAAAGCTCACAGATCCAAGATCGATCGTAATCCAACACTTATCTTGGGCACAATGAAGTAAGGGCTGTAAAACCCTGACCTCATATCGGATGGAGGGACCGGCTCTATCACATCCTTCGCCAGTAGGACTGTGATTTCCGCACGCAAGACAGGGGCATCGACGGCCTTGACTGAAATGAACTGGATGCCCCTGAACTTCGGGGGATGCCGGGCGAACTGAATCGCATAGCCAAGTCTGATGGTCCGCAGGAGCCACCAGGATGGACTGGGGAGCGCTAGCCAGGCTCCGAGAGACCATGCCAGTGGAACCAACGGGGCCACCGACGTACCCGTGGTGGGGCAGTGTGGTGGAACACAGGGACCTGGTCCAGGGCCTGTGATGGCCCGGCCTGGGACGGCAGGGGGCGGGGTCTGGGTGTGTAGTGTAACACTCACCTGATTCCTCCTCGTGTGGGAGGAAACGCAGGAACCCGGCTTGAGGCTTGTGACAGCCTGGCGTGTGACGACTTGAAGCGGGTACTCGTGTGTTACATCCCTTACCTGGTTGCACGAATGGGCAGGAGGGGTGCTCTTGGGCAACCCACTGCTGCCCGCTGGCGAGAGAGGAGGAGGGAAGCAATCCCGTGATGCACAGCTCGCAACTCTCCTCCTCTTGAGACCCAGAGACTGAGGAAACTGCTCTTTTATTGAAGTTTTGGGTACCGCTAGCTTCTGGGCCAGCGGCGGAACAAAAACAAAATGAAACAAAAGATTCTCCACCCGGCCTTCCTCCGGGGGAGGGAGTGGTGCAGTCACCATCTCCCGAGAGCAGTCTCCTCCATCTCTGGGTCGCCCGTCTCAGGGCCTCTTGTACTTGCGCTTGCCGCCAGGTTTGGCGGGGGCCTGGACGGGCTGGGCGTCCTGCCTGCGACCGGCTCCACGGCGCTGCCTGGTGGAAGGCTGCTGCGACTGCGCAGGAGCGGGGACGGCGACGAGCAAGCTGAGGGGCTGCAACCGGGGTGGAAGCAGCAGGTTTCCTCCGGCGCATGATATGTTTGATTGCCTCAGTCTGCTTCTGTGCTGCTGAGAACTGCAGGGAAAAGCTCTCGACAACGTCGCCGAAAAGGCCGGTCTGCGACGCGGGAGCATTCAGGAACTGTACCTTCTCCTGCTCCATGTCAACTAGACACAGCCAGAGATGGTGCTCCTGGACCACTAGTGTGGACATCGCATGACCCAGAGACTGTGCAGTCACCTTCGTCGCTCAAAGCGTGAGGTCTGTCGCAGCACGCAGTTCATGTAGAACCACCAGGTCATGGCCACCCTCTTGCAGGTCTTTCAGGGCTTTGGCCTGGTGGACCTGCAGTAACGCCATAGCGTGGAGGGCAGAAGCCGCTTCCCCACAAGCTCTGTAAGCACTGCCAGTTAGGCCTGACGAATACCTACAGGCCCGTGAGAGGCGACACAGGTCACCCCGCAGAGTGGTAGCGGCTGTTGGACACAGTTGCATGGCCACAGACCGCTCCACCGAAAACCCCAAAGCGGCCTCACCATCGAGGGTGGTGAGGACGGAGGAGCCACAAGATTTGTTTTGGGCAGTGAAAGGTGCCCTCCACGATCTAGTGAGCTTCTCATGCACTTCCGGGAAGAATGGCACCGGAGGGGGGGTGCTGAGAACCAGCACGACCCCCACCGAGAAACCATTCGTCCAGCCTCGAAGGATCGGGACGCGGTGGAGGATTCCACACGAGCCCGACATTCTCGGCGGCCCGGGAAAGCATAGTCGTCATCTCTGGGTCTGGCTCGGATAACGCTACCACACCCGAAGGGGGCAACGCAGCCGAGTCGTCATCCCCGGAGAGAGAGGGCTCACCCTCCAATGCAGCAATCGACATCTGGTCGTCAGAGGGGGCACCGAAGGAAATGAGTGGTGCCCTCTGTCCTGCAGAGGGCCCAGCATGCTCCAACGGCAGCTCCAACGGCTGCGGAGTGCTTGAGTGGTGACGAACTCCACTTGGGGAAACCGTCACCGTGATCCTCAAATCACCTCTGACTCCACCGGACGCAGCGTCGCCCTGGGTGCCGGGATGAACGCTGGATCGCGGCAGAGGCAGAGGAACTCTGCCGTGTTTGACATAGCGGAGTCTTTTATGCAACTCCGAGATGGTCATGTCCCCACAAGGAGAACATGAACCATCCACGAAAGCTTCCTCAGCGTGCTGAGTGCCCAGACACATGAGGCAGTGATCGTAACTGTCCTGAGGCGCCAGAAAACGACCACACCCAGAAACGCACGGGTACGGGTGATAAGACATCTTTAAAAAGACGCGATCACCTGTGTTGCTCTTTTAGAGAAATGCTCTTTTAGAGAAATTACACTTTTAGTGCTGAAGCAAGCAGGGGAGTTGGCCACCGCACACCCCTGGTGTGGCTGTCTGCATGAAGATGATCTTTTTTTCCCTCCCGTAAGACCGCGACCACCGCTGTTGCACCGTAACGCCCACACTCGTTCAGCAATCACTCGAGGAACAGGAGAGCAGTAGTGATGCATCACCGTTCGGCTCCGAAGTGAAAAGATGAATTAATGCTGTGCACCTGCTGCCTCTTATACCCGTGCTGCGGGGTGTGGCAGCCAGATGCGAAACACCGCATGCCAATGTCCATTGGCTTGTTTAGTTACACTCGAATTGGATTGGTCTCTCTGGCGAGATCCCATTCGTCGGTCACCGACGTGACTCGTAGTGACCGACTGAAGGGGAACAATGCTTTGTTTTTTGAAAATTTCATCTATATTGCAAGTTTAATCCAAATTTTACTTCTCTTCACATCAATAAAAGACTATTGACCTTCCAGAACTATCAAAGGAACTGAATATCATGATAATCATTTGGCTCCAATATATATATATATATATATATATATATATAATTTTATATATTCCCAGCCCTACTCGTAAGCGCATGCGGATGGTTTTGCGTTATCTGCTGTGGTGCAGTGCTGACCTGCGCAGTGGTCACTGGACATCCATCATAGCTTATCGTTCTAAGTAAACAGCATGACTGCAACACAGCAATACGCAGACGTGCAGCCAAAGATCAGCCGAGCTTCAGTGTGATCTGAGGTCTTCGCTTTACTTACTCAATTATTTGGAAATACCAGACTTGACCTACGTGTGACTGACTCAACTCTTTATTCAAAAGGAATGGCTTTAGGCATCTTTAAGCATCGCAGAAAAACTTTAAAACATTGAAGCCAAACGCATTCACATCCAAACGAACAGATCTATGATTCAAAATGATTACTTGTTGTGCTAAACTGTTTAACCACAACTAAACTATATCTATAGAAATATCAGGACAACAAGTTTGTTTGCAACATTATTTCAACTTCTTGCAATTTTTTGGACTATTTCTATTTGCAATATAAGCTTTCAGCATAGACTGTTTTAAAATCCTCTTCACCATTTGACTTTACCATTTAAAAGAGAGCCTGAGTGATTCATATTAGCATATTCAAATTAGAATTGTCACTTAATATTTTATCTGATGGAATTATTTTGTTACATAATTGGAATTATTGAGCTACATAGTTATTGGATACTTGTACTTTAATATAATGTTCATGATTCTTTAAAACATATCTTTAAGGGCTGAGTTTGTTTCTCTACTTCAGCTGCACTTACATGGACCAAAATTTACAGTTGAACCATTTTTGGTTCCACAAAGAACCATTCAGTCAAAGGTTCCTTAAAGAACCATCTGTTTCTTAGCTTTTTATAATCTGAAGAACCTTCTTTCGCCACAAAGAACCTTTTGTGAAACTTCAAATGTTCTTCAGATGTTAAAGGTTCTTTATCCATTTAGACAAAAAGGTTCTTCTATGGCATCGTGAAGCACCTTTATTTTTTAAGAGTGTAATGTATCCCATAATGCAATGCACACAAACTGACATTAATTTCCAATGTCATGAATAAACTAGAAGTTTGACCAAAAAATTAAACATATTTACATTAATTTCCCCATAAACCATTTAATTTTCTACTTTTGTTTTACTTGATATTGTTTTTATTTCTTCTTTTTCCATTATTACTACTGATTTTATTTTCTTGCAACTGCTTTCATATGCATGTAGGTAAACATTTATGTACAGCATTCGATTTATGTAAAGTACTGTTGTGCTACTGTATATAAATAAATTCTTAGATAAAAATGCAAAAAAAAAAAATATTTGCAACAATGTGGCATACTACTATATTTAATGTTGCATACTGTATTCATGCAACTATTTGTTTAAAGCAGCAGAGCAGGCATAACGCAGTAATACTGTGTAGTATGCAGTAAACACAAAGCTAGTATTTAATTCTAACTAAAACAGAAAGACAGGGAGCGTCTCGTTGTGTTGGTGTGAGTTCAGGCCTCTATCAGGCTGTTTACTGTGTTATCATGGTGTTGTGCTGACTGAAGGACACATCTGACCTCAGCATCCAGATAGAAGGAGTCTCAGCCAGCAGCGCTCTAAAGCTTACGTAAAACTGAACATCCCTCTTCTTTATCATGAAATAATCAGTACTGTATAAAACAAAAGCCAAATTTGAATTCAAATGAAATCTTGTCATTTTTATTTCATTTATCATCGTCTCTCTTTTTTTGTAAGTGGTCAGAGGGAGTTGGGGGTCTCTGACTTCTGCCCGACCCCTGAGGTGTCTCTATCTCTTTAAGACGTCACATATCAGACCACCAGCGGAGATCGGCACCCTAAACCCAAGACACCCGACTATCTGCCAGTTTTCTCCTCTTTCATCTTCTGTCACGAGATCTGCCGCACTTTTGGTTACAAACCAAGTTTAGAACAGACTGTATTTTCTTTATCAACTTCTCACACCGTCTCCATCTTTAGAGTCCTCTTCTTATCGCTTCAAGACTAGACACTACAGGCAAAGTAGAAAGAAAATATCCAAAATACAAATTTAAGTGTTTATTTTATTGCTCTTTATCTATTTTCGTCTAGATTTCAATTGTAATATCTTTAAAAGATTTTCCTACACTTTAGCAGCACTTACCAAAACTTACAGTTTTATTCCTGTCTATATTCTGAAGGTTTTTACTGAGGGGTTTGTTCATATAATTTGCCTGATTTTATTCTTGCACGTTATCTACTTGCTTCTATAGATTTCAATTACATTATCTTTAAAATGATTTTTTTCCTCCACATCAGCAGCACTTACATACGCCAAATTTTACCGTTTTTTTATCGGCTTTTACTGAGGGGTTTGTTCATATATCATTTACCAAGTTTTTTATTTTTCGTTATTTTTCGTTTGCAGATTTCAATTACAATACATATCTTTAAAAGCCGGTTTTCTCAAATTTACATTTTTTTGTCCACTATGGCAGCATTTGTATGCACCAAACTTAAGAGTTTTTTCCCCATCTGTATTTACAATTTTTTGTACCAAGGGGTTTGTTTATATATCATACGGCTGAAATTACGCAACAGTTTATTCTGATTTTTTTTTTTTTTTTTTTTTACTGTTGACGGTATTTTCTGCTTTATGGAGTGATAAAAAGAGAAATCCAAAATCCCTTCTCTAAAAACCTTTTCCTAATATGCCAACAAAATCAAACAAGAAATTTGAACCTGGCTTTATCCATGTGTTCAGATTTATCTTTTGGAAATGTACGCAAATTAGCGGATATTTAATTAGATAAAGCCTCATTTCTATATTTAAACAAAGCATTTCAGAAAACTCACAATACAAACAATGAGTGCAATTCTTTATATAATCAGTCAACTGGCTATGATTATATATATATATAGTTATGATTATATCTGTAGTTAGTACTAGAGCATGTATCTCTTCGTCATTTGTGTCTCATTGAGAAGGATCACGTCTCCTGCGGGTGTTTGTATTTTGTGGCCCTCGTGTACTTGAGATTATCTTTGATTCTAGTCAAAGCTGTGCCTCGCTGATGCTCACATAAGAATTTTATCAAAACCATCTCAAGGTGACGAGCAAAACCCTTGTATCTCATGCAGAGATGCACATCAAGATCTCAGAAAAACGGTCATTTGCTATGACTCCAACTGTGCTCAAATTCACTCAAGATACAGAGTTAGAGATTTCAGTATAAACTTCTCATCAAATTCTTGTAAAATCAAATGATCTGAGCTGCTCTACATCTATTGATTCATCTATCCAAGATGTTGATGAGTTTGTTTCTTCATCATATTTGGAGAAATGTGTCACTGCATCACTGTCTCAGCAATGGATGCTCTGCAGTGAATGGGTGCCACAGCACTCCAGTCCATCAGTTAACATCTTGAGAAGACAAAAGCTGAAACAAATCCAGCATTAAGACGTTTTTACTTTAGTTTAAACTGTTGCTTTCAGCTAAAATATAAATCCATAATTCATAATAATTCATAATCTTTTCAGCATTTGTCTTCTCCAGATGTTAACTGATGGACTGGAGTGGTGTGGATTACTTGTGGATTATTGTGATGTTTTTATCAGCTGTTTGGACTCTCATTCTGACGGCACCCATTCACTGCAGAGACTCCATTGCTGAGACACTGATGCATTGACACATTTCTCCAAATCTGATGAAGAAACAAACTCATCAAGAGTAAATTTTCACCAACTTTTCCTTTAAGTACCATGAGTTTTGAAAAACAACTTCTGAGCAATAAACATTTCCGCTGGTGACAAAAATCTCGGATCTGGAGTCAATCTAACGGTGCGGGACAGAAAAATCTTTCAGGATGTTTCAGGATGACAGAATGTGTTTGTTTAGCACAGGAAAACTGTAGGATTCGGAAGAAAGTTAGACAAGGAAACGGAAACACAAAGAGTGATTTTGAAAAGCGATGCAAACACAGGGACCGTAGCAAGGGTGCGCAGGAGTTTTGGGGCTTTCAGTGGTTTAACAGGACGCTTCCCAGAACCCTGGGGTGCCGCCAACACAAACCCCGGGATGCCTGTCTGACCGAGGGAGGGACACAGCGGCGCCACGTCGATTCCCAAGACAACTTATCTCTCCTTCAGCGATAATACTGTCAAAATAACAGCCAGGATACAGCAGAGAGGAACTAGTTAAACCTCTAGTGCATACAGGGCCTGTCCATGTTAGATGACTCTGAGGGACAATATGTTTGAACGTGTATCTCATTTTCTCAATCATTCAGTCATTCTCTCAGTATAAATGTCTATTTAATTTTCTAAAATGTATCAAAAAACAAACATGCACATCATATTATGTCTGTGTCAAGTTTTTTGCTGTATTGGCATACACTCACAAACAAGTGAAAATAAAGAAAAAAAGGGAAAAAATAAAAAAATAAGGCCATAGTCAGTACACTGAAAAAAATGATACTTTCCCCCGGTTTCACAGACAAGGCTTAAGCCTAGTCTCAGACTTAAATGTAAGTCTGAGCGGTTTCAACTGAAAGAAACTTGCACTGACAGATCTTAAAATATATCAGTGCCTTAGTTTTGTCTCAAAAAGCACCACCAGTAATGTTTTTTTTTTTTTTCTAAGCACATGTATAAAAATTACTTAAATGTCCTAATTGAACTATGGCCTAATCCTGGTTTAGTCTAAGCCCTGTCTGTGAAACCAGGCCTAAATTTTTTAAAGGTAAGTGTTTGCAAACAATTTATTTTAGCTACATTTAATAAAAAAATTAAAAAAAAGTCGAAAGTTATATATGTTGTTTGTTTAAATGTAGCTAAAATAAATTGATTGCAACCATTTAGCTTAAAAAAATTAGTAAATTCAACAAATCATTTTTTTCAGTGTATTAAAATAAACTAAATTTTAAAATAAAATTGAATTCTACAAGATATTACGTTTTTTTTTTCAACTGCTTACATTTTCAAAACTTTGCCTCTTTTTTCAAAACTTCACACACAAATCCAAGAATTGCAGACACAAAATGCAACGCACTCAGTCAAAATGAAGCACTGCATTCAAAATATCACACACACATCTCAAAAGCAAACATTTGCAAACACCTTTGCCATAATATTAATTCTTGTCAGATTTGTGTGTGTTACATAGAGAATTGTGTGTTGTGTTTTGCAAAAAGTGTTTTATGAAATTGAAAACTGAGTCAAAGGCGGAGAATTAGTGTATGGTTTTGCAGATTTGGTGTGTGCTTCTGCTGTTTGAGTGTCAGCTTTCAGAAACTGTGTGACAAGTAAAGATTTTGAGTGTAAGCAGTTGAAAAAAACTGCAATAAACAGGATACTCTATTGTACAGATGATAGTATAATAGACTGCAAAACTAATTGACTTTACTTTACAAACTTGTTATATACAAAAACAAGCCACTGAATATTGAGTAAAATTTGCCTTTAAGGGTCAAAAGTGAACCGAACCGCAGTAAAACACAAACAGCACAGCGTCAGCACAAATCAGACTCAATATATTCAGTATATGCGTTAACACACAGCGACATCTACAGGAACATCCCTACAGTTACTGCCTACAGGTAAGTTCATAAAGCACAATGTTCACACCAACTATAAAGTGTAAAAATCACTCTAATTAAAATAAATAAATAAATAAATTAACGGAGATCACACCACAACTGTAAATATAATGACACAGAGAAAGGATTTACATATGTAGACCCTACCATGGTATTTTTGAAATAGCTTGTATAATGCCAAATACTGTAATGATTTAGTACCATATCAAAATGCATATACCATGGTATTTTTTAAGTATTGTCATGTGTCATATCAACCAATTTAGTAGTGACTGGATATGTCGTAGAGGTCACTAACAGGCGGACCCAGAAGCTATCCCATACGGACCCGGACCCGGACCCGGACCAACAGAAGGTTAAGATTTAAAACCTGACGGGGCGCTTCTATTTGAACCGGCGCAGCTTTTGTAGTCTTTACGGTAGGGTTGTAGGCTCGCCAACTGGTGGACTGCGGTCCGAATCCGTGAAGACTTTTGACATAACACAGTGTTTCCCAATCCCAGGCCTCGCTGGACATCACTGGATATTCCGCCATGAATCCAGTTCGAAACGAGTGTATATGTTCCATTCAAAGGTCATTAAAGTGTGTGAGACCTGAATTTAAATTGTATTTATTTACAGAGGTATATGATGTCACACTCGTCTGTGTGTGAAGACGCTGGAAGCGGCGCAGGGCAAGTAAACTTAAACAGATTTCCCCTGCTCAGGGAATAGGGAGCAATGAACACTGTGTAGGGATCATATCAATGGGAACACAGTTTATGTACGTATCTCACGTCTAACGAGCTGGTTATCTGAATCAGGTGTGTTAACTAAGGGAGACATGCAAAATATGTGGGGGGGCGAGGACTGGGATTGGGAACCGCTGACATAAATAAATAAATACCAAACGCTAATTTCTAATAAATCAAATTTATATCAATCATATCAAGGCCAGCTTTAGAGCCGTTTGGGTGCAGTGATGAGAGCAGAGAGCGGCGCCGACAGATTAAACTTTCAGTGAGTGAAAAACAATGGCATTTTCAAAAATTAGGAAAGTTGACAGGTCCTTAAAAACTCTTAAATGGTACAAGAAAGTCTGCGCTGCTTTGTGGAGTCTGTCTCTTGGGCTTTGTGTACTACCGTTCCGAAAGCGCCACCTGCTGGAAGAGAATGATTTTCCATTTTCAATCAGCCCGAGTGTCTGCTGTTGTCAAAGACCAATGTGAAAATCAACCCATGTTTTAAGCAGTAAAAACGCAGAGTTGTAAATGTGAACTGGTGGATCGACAAGAAGATAATGTGTGTTAAAATGTAAACACTTAAGGCAGTGAAACATTTATGTTATTTAATTAATATAATACTTGATTGTTTTTGCGAAAACCTGTATCTGAACTATAAATCATGCTTTTTACAGTCTTTTTTTTTGTGCAGGTCTTTAAAAGTCTTGAATTTAAGCTTAAATATCATGCAGGCCTGGCAAAAACAATCAATTGTTTTTTATATATAATTGTCTGGACCTCGATTGGTGGGGAGGGTTCATTACTGGACCTCAAGCCGATTTAGTTGAAGACCCCTGTCGTAGAGACTCTATTAAATTCTACGCCCTTGAAAATCATAACAATAGTTAAATATGAATATGAAATATGAAGAGGTCAAACAACAGATTAATAAATTAATCCACATTTCACAAAAAGCTTATAGATGTGATTATAATAGAAGTCAGACACTGAAGTGAGTTGCTGTTTTTGTCTCTTCTGAGGAAGATTCATTCACTTGTTTGCCACACAGAAACATTTTGCTAGGATTTTTTAATGTTCTTCCGATCTCATTTTGTAAGTGACTTTTCTTTCTGTTTTAAAGATGTTTTCTTTGGATTGTTTGATTACTTGAAAGAGAATATAGGAAAATATAATTAATTTGTGTTTCCTGCTAGCTAAATTTCACATAGGCTACATAAATTCTAAATCTCTTTTCTTTACTCAAAAGTTGATCTACACTATTCAAAGTTCTGGTAATCCTAAAACAGTGAAAACTGCATCTCTAAATTCATATTATGTGTCCTCTTAAGGTGAAAAAAACAAAAACAAAAACATGGTTACTATAGTTAAACCATGGTAACCTCAAATTAACCATGGTTTTGCTATACTAACCATAGTTTAAACATGGCATTTGTACCTAAAACTGTGGTTATACAAAACAAAACAAAACAAAAAACATGGTTAGGTTACACTTTTAATGTAATAAATTCATAATTAATTTTCTTAAGGGATTTGTATTTGCACATTCTTTATTTATTTATTTCTATTTTTTGTTTTGTTTTTATAACTTTGGTTTTGTTTTGTAGTTTAACAAAAAAAAAAGAAAAAAAAAAAGAAAGAAATCAGAAAAAAAAAAAAAAAAAAGATTTGTGATATGCGCTCCTAAATCCAGATCTGAATCAAATGATTTAATCTGTAGTCCCGATCTAATGATTCGCAAATCACAATTTCAGATCGGGTCTTCGGAGTGTGGTTCCCGATTCATTCAATGGCCTGTACCATGATGGTGGCTGAACAAACTCAGGGTTACAGGATTAGTTTTGAGCTGACAAAACCAAACCAGTCCAGTCTGGCTTTGTTGGTACCATGAAGCTGATCATCAACGTTCTCTGTCAACTCAGGCTTGATCCTGAGTTAATGGAGCGTGGGCACATGAGTGTGTGACATCAGTAATGAGCAGCCAATCACATGCCTTGAAACTGTGATTCACTTCTTGTGAGAGAGTCAGTGCGAAGATTAAAAGATTGAACAAAATGAAGAATTTAAACACATTTACACAGCACGATCATGAAACAATCTATCCATGAAAGAGGAAAACTTAAAGAAAACATCTTACCATATAAGTGCAAGTAAAAGTTGTAAAGTTAGTTTATAGAGTTGATAATATTTATAGGTATAAAAATACTTAAAAATCTAAGCTCATATGTGGTCATGTTTAAAGCTATTGATTCTAAAACTTATTTATATTGCATATTATCTATGCTATCTATATGTTTACATTGATTTTAAATAAAAGCTTAATAATTACTATTAAACTAAGCTGGCTTGTGTAATGGATTAAGGGTATAATAATTATATAAATAATATAAAATAATTATAAAAAATAATCATCTCTAAAAATCAGATGATTTTATCTTTAAAAATGTTTTACTATGTACTGTCCTTTAATTTGGAGTAAGAGAAACTGGAGGAGTGGCTTTATTGCATCAGAGACGTGTCACTTTGCTTGAAGCTGATTGGTCAAATTTCAGTTTGAGATCTCTAAACCAGAACATAGCAGGTTAGCTGTGGAGCATAAGTTACTATGGCGATGAACACTGCTAAAAGCCAAACCACTTTCATGGTGCCTAAAAACCAGAGTTGGCGCAAACTAAACTGAAACTTACCTGGCTAGCCAGCTAAACCAGCTTCATGGTACAGGCCCCTGATCTGAATCAAAAGATTCGCGAACCCGGGCAGCATCGTTATTTGAACAAACTCCAACCCTAGCCCTAACAACAACCCAAAAGGCATAGCAATGCCCTAGCAACCAGCTAGGGGTGCATTTCCCAAAAGCAACTATCCTAGCAAGTTCAGTCGTTACCAATAGAGCTCAATAAACTTGCGACCATATTGATTTTGGGAAACGCATCCTAGAACGTGCTCAAAACTGCATAGCAACACGCTAAAACAATCCACACACCTTAGCAACGCCCTGACAACCACCCACAGCCCAATCACAGCAGTAAGCTTTGGCAGGTTTTTTCTTCAGAAATGTAAAAATACATTTCTCCCCCAAATGAACACTAGTATTTCTTTCAAGAAATGAACATCTAGGTCAAGTTAACTTATCTGTCTAACACAAGGGCAGATATACACGTCGACAAAAAATAGCTGTGACTTTTTTATACTCGCTTCCCTGCAGCAGCAGTAGCAGCAGGTGTTTTATTTTTTTTAAATCGCTTTTCCGCTTGTGTTGTTTGTCCCAGCGCAGGCTCCGTCTCAGCTGAACTGTGACAGTCACATGATACATTGTAGCGTTCCGTTTGTTTACAAGATTTCTCAACGTATCGACGCTCACGCAGGCGTTCGCTGATTGTAAGTGTTATTTATTTGGTTCTTCTTCGAATTCTGTCAAATATCATCAATGTAATGTAGAAACCGTCTTATTTTTAAAACGCGAAGGCCGCAAACAGTCCATACAGATATACACCGACATCTTCCTCAGTTTGTCATTTATTAACATTTAAATGTTCCTTCAGCGGGGTTTCTTCTTATTTTCATATTAGAATGATTCTGATTATTTCGTTTATATATATGTTTATAAGTAAAAATGCATTTTTGAAGAACCAACTTGAATTCATTTGTTCAAAGAAGTTGACTTTATTTTTTAATTTTTGTTTTAAATATCACAGAGATAAAGATATGAAATTATTATCATCGGAATTACCGATGGTTTATGAATATTATTATTATACATTACCAGTGAAAAGTTTTTGAACAGTAAGATTTTAAATGTTTATTTATTTATTTTTTATTTATTTTTTTTTAAAGAAGTCTCTTCTGTTCACCGAGCCTGCATTTATTTGATCCAAAATACAGCAAAAGCAGTAAGATTTTGAAATATGTTTTACTATTTAAAATAACTGTTTTCTATGTGAATATCTGTTCAATTGTAATTTATTTCTGTGATCAAATCTGTATTTTCAGCATCATTACTCCAGTCTTCAGTGTCACATGATTCTTCAGAAATCATTCTAATATGCTGATTTGCTGCTCAAGAAACATTTCTGATTATTATTATTATTATTATTATTATTATTATTATTATTAGCATCATCATCAATATCAATATTTAAAACAGTTGAGTACATTTTTTCCCCCCAGGATTCTTCGATGAATAGAAAAATCCAAAGATCAGCATTTATCTGAAATAAAAAGCTTTTGTAACATTATGCACTATACTATTCAAATGCTTGCAGTCAGTATAATTTTTTTATTTTTATTTTTTGGGGGAAAGAAAATTATAGAAATTAATACTTTTATTTAGCAAGGATGCTTTAAATTGATCAAAAGTGATAATAAAGAGATTTATAATGTTACAAAATATTTCTATTTCAGATAAATGCTGTTCTTCTGAACTTTCTATTCATCAAAGAAACCTGAAAAAATTCTACTCAGCTGTTTTCAACATAATACTATTTATTTATTTATTTTAAAACAGCAAATCAGAATATTAGAATGATTTCTGAAGGATCATGTGACTGCAGTAATGATGCTAAAAATTCAGCTTTGAAATCACAGGAATAAATTACATTTTAAAATTTATTCAAATAGAAAGCAGTTATTTTAAATAGTAAAATATTTCATGATATTACCGCTTTTGCTGTACTTTGGATCAAATATATGCAAGCTTGGTGAGCAGAAGACTTTGAAAAAATTTTTGACTGGTAGTGTATTTTATGCAATTATATGTTTTGTTGTTAAAGCATAGTTGTTTACATGCACCTTACAAGGATTCAGGATGTAAACCGATCTTAATTTTTGGGGGAACCATTTAAATATCTTATGTAGCTTCTAAAGAGCAGACTAAATGAAAAATAAGTAAAAGTAAGATTTGTAAATAAAATATGTAATGCCTATTGTGTAGAATCAAGGCAGTACTAAATAAAAACAAATACATTTTTTAATGGTTATAAGCATTTTTCTAATTCTGCAATGATGTAAAGTTGATCTGTACTTCATGATTTGCAGTTATAATAGAGAAGTTTTGTCAGATGAGAGTGTGGCATTATGTCATATCAGCACGTGTTGGATTGATCAGTTGTGTCTGTGTCTCATCTGTATGTTCAGCTGATTGATGGACTGAAGCGTCATCATGCCTGTGAACGCCGCTGTGATTAGAGGAGCTCAGAAGCTGGTGCTTTATGAGACCAGAGCTGTAAGTCACATTTCATTCATTATTCATGAAGGATATAATGAAGGTTTTGAATTTAAAGGTCTGGGGTCTCATTTATAAAACTCTCCGTAGATTTCATCCTAAAAGTGTACATATGCACAAAAGCTAGATTTTGCGTACTCGTGAATTTTTTCAGATTTATAAAACCATACGTACCCCAGAACATGCACAAAAATCCCTTTATAAATCCCAGTCAGGGGAAGATTGTGCGTATGTGCATCTCCACCCCGACTCCTCCCAGAAATCACCATATATGGCGCTTACGACGCCTAGTTTTACTATGCATAACCTCATCTGCATATCATTTCCATGCATATTCTCATCCACGTGACAGGTGCTTAACACCGTCAAAGGTACAAGACATTAAGGAAATATGAGATCCTGACTGTAATTCCATTTGGGCCATAGCCTACACATTAATTCTTATTGCTAAAAATGATCCAGTATCCTTGTTACGTTTTATAATGAAAATATCCATAAAAACAAAACTGTTTAAAATAGTTGATCTCATTCTTTTACACAGGTCATATGGTATTTCAATTGTTTTAAACAATTCAAATCAAATTAAATTTATGCAGTTTTGTTGATAAGGTGAACATAAGCTGACCATCTATTTTTAGTGGAAACAGCTGATATGATAGGCCTATATTTTTTGCAGTGTAAATACAATTGTCTGACTTGGCGAATTACTGAAAATATTTTAAAAAGGAAATGTGCAAATCTTACCGTTTTCCTTTAATGGTATCCTTCAAATGCAGTGGTATTTTTTATAATGTTTTGGAGATGCCTTTACACGACATCAACACGTCCGTGCAGCTGTGGTTGTACAGTAAAATATTATCATTGATCCTATTCAAACCAGATAATGGACTGACCGTTCGACCACCGTATCCAGCTGTGTCCGCCATAATATCAAAGTGAGTGCACATCATGATCATTATTGTTCTCGCTAAAAAAAAAAAAAAATTCCTTGTCACATGAGATCTGCAGTTTAGTTTAAAAATGAATTATTGTGCTCCTATAGCACTCCTCACTGTCATTAAAACATAGGATGCCACATGAAAAGTGATCAAATGTATCCACTATATGTCTAAATTTAACTTAGTTTAACTTCTGCGTAATGACTTTTTGTAATTTCAGTGCTTATCTACATTAATGAGAGTGGAATATTTATTGTAAATGCATATCGAAATGAAAACACAGTTTAAAATCGATTACTTCTCACTCCAAAAGAGTTCGTATGCATGGTCTAGAATGTCCATACGGTGCGTACATATTTACACCAAGTTTATTTTTTATAAATCTGGATATGTGTGTGGAAAATTGCTTACGCATATTATATGCCCATTTTGTGCATACGCAATGTTTATAAATGAGACCCCTGGTCTTTTAAATGCAGGGAACAGCACCATATCATATTCATCAGATCAGCAGCTCGTGCAAATTCGAATATGAATATATGCATCAATTTCTGACTACATGACTGTGCATTCACTAGGCATCATATAATGTTGTCACAGAGATGTTAATGTCTCTCTGAGCTGCTAGATGGCAGTGTTCATCTGTCATCAAACTGAGAGCTGATGTCTGATTCACTGTCTGAACTGCAGCGATGACATTAAATCTGGCCTATAGTTTGGTGCAAACTAAGTATGTTTAATAAAAATGAAGAATTTAAGTTTTTGCACAAAGAAAATCAAGTCTGTTTTAAGACCATTAAGTTTTTTTTTGGTTTTTTTTTTGCATTATGACATTACTTTCATGGGAATTAAAACACTAATTTTACCAGTAAATTCTCATTACTGTAGCACACAGAATGCAATTTAAATGTTATTCAAATTAGAATAATGAGAATTACAAATAAAAAAAATAAAATAAAATAGAAAATCTGGACACATTATGGTAATAATGAATATATTTTGTAATTGAAAGTGTGCTTAATTGTCAAGTATGTCTAATCATATTATAAGATCAAATATTTGTAGTTGACAAATAAGCTGATTTATTTACATGAGAGTTTATATGAATGTACACTACTAGTCATGAGTTTGGAATAATAAAGATTTTTTTTATTGTTGAAAGAAGTCTCTTTTGCTCACCAAGGCTACATTTATTTGTTCCGAAATGCAGTAAACAGTAATATTGTGAAATATTACAATTTAAAATAACCAGTCAGCATATTAGAATGATTTCTGAAAGCTCATCATGTGACTCTGAAGACTGGAGTAATGATGCTTTGATCACAGCAATTAATTACATTTGAACAGATATCCGCATAGAAAAACTTATTTTAAATTTTAATAATATTTCACAATTTTTACAATTTTTACAGTATTTTTCATTAAATAAATGCCGCTTTGGTGAGCAGAAGAGACTTCTTTCAAAGACATTTAAAAAAAAAAAAAAAAATCGTAATTTTTTCCAAACTTCTGACCAGTAGTGTATAAAGGAAATATATTTTAGATGTTGTAACAAGACACTATTTATTGACCACGTTTTAGATCATATTTATTTTATTATTCATTCTTTCATAAAATTTAATTAGTTAATTAATTTGTATTATTTATTTATAAATTGTTTATTTATTTATTTATATTTAAAAAATATTTATTATTTATAGATTTACGTAGATATACATTACATTATTTAGAGATTTTTTTCAACATTTCAAAGCAACTTTATTTTTTAATTAATTAATTAATGTTTTATTATTTATTTAGAGTTAATTTTTTATTATTTATTTATATTTATTTATTTTTTATTTAATATTCCTGTGGTGTGACAAATGCAACTTTATGAATATTCTCAAATCATTAAAATCTACTCTGTAAATATGGTTTAGGTTCCTCCTGTGGCATTTTATTTTTACCTGTTTTCTGGTCCAGCAGGTGAAAATGATGCATCTGATCACTTAATAAACTAGCAGCACACTCTCCTTAACAACACACATGATGTTCTACTCAATATTGAGTAATAAAACACTGATTCAAGTGCAGTGCACATCATTTACTGTGAGATGTAGACAGACAGTGCAGTCCGGTGTGAGTCCATTGTGTCCCTTTAATTTCATGCTGTATTTTACAGTCTTTTAAAGCATAGAACAGGACAGATCAGACCGTTTATGAGTGCAGCTGTCATTCATGACAGAATACAGACTATAATAACAGAGAACAAGAACGGCTGTCTTTATCCTCAGTGTGTCGATTTCACTGGCTGTCTTTAATGTGTCTTACCTGGAAATCTGTCCAAATAAAGAGCAGAATGCCTCGAACCCTGCTGTTTTTCTTCATGTTCACTCAATAACACTCAGGAAAATTGTCAAAAACAACTCCGGTTCGTATTTCACTCCAAAATCAAAATATGGAAGTCAAATTGTTTTCTTCCATAAAGAAAATAAAGGCTGTTTTATTTCCATTTTGTTGCTTTTTTACATTTTCATGTTAATAAAACACATTTTACCCATCTCGAGTCTGTTATATACCGTATGTGATTTTAAATATTATTTCCTAAGTTTATTAAAAAACATCTTATAATCACTGTAGAATAAATGTGAATCAAGTTCAGACACAATATGGTAATGAATAATGACTTAATGCATAATTGATATGAATGAATATAATAAAAATGCATATCATTGTGTTCTTTCAGTATTAGGGTGTAATGTGACACTCACATGTTTTCCTGAGTTTCACCCATTTAAAAATGTATGTGATGAGTTTGAGTTGTTGCTTGTAAAAAACGGTTAAATTTTTTATAAATAAAATGTTTTTGTTTGTTTTGTGTTTCTCAGAGGTATTTTCTGGTGGGCAGTAATAATGCTCAAACGAAACATCGCGTCCTGAAGATCGACCGCACTGAACCGCGAGATCTGGTCGTTATTGATGATAAGGTGAGGCTCAACATGAAATGATGTTTGCAATCTGTTTTATTTCTTTTATATTCAATGTGGAAGAAATAACATTTTACACCTTTTTTGGAATAAAACAAACTAACTTTGCCATTTAATGGATTTTATCCCTGATGTGAATTTATATAGCCTAATATATATATTTATTTATTTTAGTTTTAGCCATATCAGTAATTTTAATTTGTCAAAATGATTGTTTTTGTTATTTTTATTACTTTGTTATTATTTTTTTTAGCTTTAATCAGCTTATTTTAGTTTTAGTAATTTTGTTATGCACTTTTGTCATTTTTATTCATGTTTTGTTTTTTATATTTTATATGTAGATTTAATTTATGTTTTAGTTTTAGTGTTAGTAATTTTGGTATGCACTTTCGTTATTTTTTTTATTATTTTTAATTTTTTTAATTCCTTTATTCTAGTTTTAGTAATTTTATGTGCATTTGTCTTTTTAGTTGTAGTTTTTTTCTATTTATATATTTTTTTTCTATTTCTATGTAGCTTTATATTTATAGTTTATAGTTTAGTTTTAGTAATTTTGTTGTGTACTTTTCTCTTTTATTTATTTTTTATATTTCTATTTAACTTTCATTTATTTTTATTGTACTTTAAGTACTTCTATGTTCTTTTTTAATAGTTTTTGTCTTTTTCTTGTTTTTTTTTTTTCTATTTAGGTTTAATTTCTATTTATTTTATATCAGTTAGTTGGCAACATTTTCTATGTTTCTTTTCTTTCTTTTCTAGGTTTCCATCAAATTTTTTATTATTATTTATTTATTTATTTATTTTTGTAAATCACTGTTTACTCTGTGGAAATAACATTTTAAACCTTTATGGAATAAAATGTCCAACTTCTTTGCTTTCTTTATATTTAATTCTAATTTAATCTATTGACAACAAAACAGCATTTGACAAATTTCATCCCTGAATTGCTCCGTAGAAATTCCTTGTTGAAATGTAAAGTTTTGCTTCAGAGTGAATGTGCGTTTATTGTGTCTGTCTAACTGTGTGTGTGTGTGTTTCTGGCAGCATGTTTACAGTCAGCAGGAAGTGCGAGAGCTGCTGGGCCGTCTGGATCTTGGTAATCGCACTAAGATCGGACAGAAGGGATCCTCCGGTCTTTCCAGAGCCGTTTCTGCCTACGGCATTGTGGGTAAGAGCCTTTTTTCCCCTGGATTTCTCAAAGTTTCATTTCCTTTGTTTATTCATCTCCTCCTCCGCCTCCGTCTCGTCAATTAGCTGTGCACTAATGCAATTAGCTGCCATTGTAACAGTGTAGTTTTAGCGCAGGCGCGTGTGTTTTCTAAAGGTCTGGTGATCGCTTCTGAAGTGGCGGATGCCCACACGGTTTACCTGAGATGCCTTGTCGCCATGGAAACCGCGCACCGCCCACACGCTGGAGATTTACACCACAACAATAACACAAAATTACAGCGATTCTGTCTGGAGCGGTCAGTTTTATTTTCTGAAATGAGCTCAGGAGCCTCGTTTGAGTAACGAGCACACAACACTGACACATGAAAGTCAGCTCCATTATTAAAGTGAGAGAAAACACAAACTCTTCATCATTAAATGAATCTTTACACAGTCTGTGTATCCGCAGTGTGTGTTTTTATTGGTCAGTGTTATTTTAGGATTATTTATATTATATTATCATTTTTTTAAATGTTTTTAATATTCTGTTATATTGAACATTAATATTTTACTTTTAGTTTATGTTTTAATAATTTTATGTGCTTTTGTCTTTTTAGTAGTTTTTTTAAAATAGTTTTAGTAATTTTATGTGCTTTTGTCATTTTTTTATTTTATTTTTTTTAATATTTCTGTTTATCTTTAATTTAGATTTTAGTAAATTTGTTATGTGCTTTATCATTTTTATTAGATTCTTTTTTAAAAATCTATTTAGCTTTAATTTCTATTCTGTTTTAGTAATTTGCTATTCTTTGGTCATATTCTGTTTTTTAAACAGTTTTAGTCATTTTGTTTTAGTAACCTTTTTGTTATTTTTAGTAGTTTTTTAATAGTTCTGTCTAGCTTTAATTTTTATTTAGTTAGTTTTAGTAATTTTGTTATTTGCTTTTGTCATTTTTTTTAATATTTCTGATTAGCTTTAGATTTATTTCAGTTTTAGTATTTTTTTATCATTTTAGTAGTTTAGTAATTTTATGTTTGTATTTTTTTAAAATATTTCTATTTAGCTTTAATTTAGATTTATTTCAATTTTAGTATTTTTTTATCATTTTAGTAGTTTAGTAATTTTATGTTTTTGTCGTTTTTTAAATATTTCTATTTAGCTTTAATTTAGATTTATTTCAGTTGTAGTAATTTTATTCATTTGTCAGTTTTATTATAATCTAAATTTATTTCAGTTTGAGTTTTAGTAATTCAACTTGTTTTATTTCAGTAAGTTTTTCATCTAATATTTATATTTTACATACATTCATGCATTTGCAAGATGCTTTTATCCAGAGCTATAAATACATTCAAGCTATATATTTGATCACTTCATGAACTCCCTGGGAATCAAACCCATGTCTTTGGCACTGCTAGTACAACGCATTACTGTTTATGGAATGTTTATTTTGTTTTGGTTGTATTTCAATTAATGAAAACAATCTGAATAGTTTTAGTTACCAATAACAGCACTTTTCTGTTGCTTTGGGCTTGTGTTTTTTTGTCTGCACACACTCATGTTCATCTGAAGCCACTCCGAATCGTGTCAGACTGAACCTGCAGGTCAGAATCAGCGTCTCCTCACACAATCACGGCCGGCGCTGTGAGAAACTGAGTGATGATGGTCTGCAGGTCATGGCCTACTTCTGCTGACACGCATCTGGTCACGCCTCACTTTTAGTTGTGTTAGTCACTGAAATTGTGTCTTATGCAACCTCCATACACCTCTTTATCACCTTCTGCTGAGGGAGTGGCGTCGTGGAAGTAGTGCAAATTTAGTGCACAAACAAGTAGATCAGAACATTGATGTGTGTCATGTGTTTACGACTCACCTGATTCATGACAAACACCACGGTGTGTTGTTGTGTGTCAGCTGTTGATTATACTCTCACTTCTCGTCATTAGAGTGATATGTTCGCCTCTGAATGCACTTTAAACATGAAAGAGAACGGAAATATTGCTGTTTACTGCACATTTAAAGTAATAGCTCACTCAAAAATGAACATTTGCTGAAAATATCCTCCCCCTCAGGCCATCTGAGATCAGGATGAGTTTGTTTCTTCATCAGGTTTGTAGAAATGTGTCTCTGCATCAGTGTTTCAGCAATGGATGTTCTGCAGTGAATGGGTGCCGTCAGAATGAGAGTCCAAACAGCTGATAAAAACATCACAATAATACACAAGTAATCCACAGCACTCCAGTCCATCACTCTTAAAAATAAAGGTGCTTAAAAATTTCTTCAGCGATGCCATAAAGAACCATCTTTGGTTCCACAAAGAACCATTCCGTCAAAGGTTCTTTAACAAACCATTTCTTTCTTACCTTTTTATAATCTGAAGAAACTTCTTTTGCCACAAAGAAGCTTTTGTGAAGCAGAAAGGTTCTTCAGATGTTAAAGGTTCTTTATGGAACCATTTGGACAAAAAAGGTTCTTCTATGGCATCGTGAAGCACCTTTATTTTTAAAAGTGATCAGTTAACATCTTGAGAAGACAAAAGCTGAAACAAATCCAGCATTAAGACGTTTTTAACTAAAATACGAGTTCATAATCCATAATAACACTTCCTCCAGTGAAAAAGTGCATCTGCTGTTGTCTCTCATATCAAAATCCAGCCACATATTTGTTTAGAGCTGTTTTGATCTGTGCAGATTTCTCTCCTGATTCAGACCAGAACACTTTTTCACTGGAGGAAACGTTATTATGGATTATGGACTCTGGTTTTAGTTAAAAACATCTTAATGCTGGATTTGTTTCAGCTTTTGTCTTCTCCAGATGTTAACTGATGGACTGGAGTGGTGTGGATTACTTGTGGATTATTGTGAAGTTTTTATCAGCTGTTTGGACTCTCATTCTGACGGCACCCATTCACTGCAGAGCATCCATTGCTGAGACACTGATGCAGTGACACATTTCTACAAATCTGATGAAGACACAAACTCATCCTGATCTCGGATGGCCTGAGGGGAGGATATTTTTTAGCAAATGTTAATTTTTGGGTGAACTATTTAACACTGGGTAGCAGAAATGAGTGACAGATGTATAAATATATGTGTGTTTGTTCAGATCTTGTTTACTGTGAAACTCTATCAGTTGTTTGTAAAAATCGTCTTTTTTTCTGTGAATATGAATGTGTGTGGTTCAGTTGTGTTTGTATGTGAATAGGGTTGAACGCTGATATCACTCTTCACAAGAGACTCTTGATGGCCACATGAGCTTTGAGACACTTTAATGAATATTTTCCATTGAAATGACAGTGTATATATTTTCGACATATTCCTAATTCATTTTGTTATGTAACAGTAATAAGAAAAGTCCACAAGAGAGCTGTTTGTTTCATAAGCAGCCCACATAAATATTGATCTGAAAAAATAAAAAACAGTACAACGAAAACAGTAACACACAATAATAAAATAAAATGTAATACAATAAGATCTCATTTAGTTCATGCATTAGCTAACATAAACTAACAATGAGCGGCTATATGTTTTACAACATTTATTGGTCTTTAATGGTAAATAAAAATATGATTGTTCATGTTAGTTAAGTGTTAATGTTAACAGATACAGCTTTGGATTTTAAAAATGTTTTAGTAAATGTCAGGGTTAATTTAGTATCATTGAGATGTTTTAGTGTTCAATTAATATTTTTGAATCAGTTTAACTATAACAATCCTGGTAAATGTTAAACTAATTAAACTAAGATTAATAGCTGCTGTGCAACAAAAAAAAAAATTATAATACAAGCCTAAATGTACGATTTATGTATTTGAATTGCATATTAAATTTCTATGCATTTTGATCACAGTTTTAACAAACTAAAAAACTTGTTGTCAGATAAACTGAATGTGTTTTAAATTCACCATAACCAGATTTGTTTATCATCAATAAATCCAGTTTGTTTCAATCTCATACATTAAATGAGAATACTTAATTTAGCTTGTCCCACATATTTATCCATGCTCACTCTTCTCAGCTAAATAAATTTTCTAGTTTTCATAACGAACAGATTTATGCTGATTTTAAGCAAGCTAAATAAATGCATTTTGAAAATGATTATTTAAATAAAATTTAATAGATGCAAATAGTTCATAATAAATGTAGGCTAGGTTTTTTTAATCGCAGAAAACTTTTATGTGTGACTGAAATGCATCACATTAAGTTTATTAGTTTATGTAAAACTCTGTAATCCAAATGCATGGAAATTGAATATGCAATTCAAATACATAATTCTTCAATTGAAAGTATTGTCCATTATTAGTTCATGTTAACTGAATCAGTTAATTTATGTTTTAATTGATTTATTTTCCTGTAGTCTCTCACCATCTTATTAGGCGTGGAAGCCGATGGTGCTAAATCATAAACAAGCAAAGTAATGTACTGTAGTTAACTAATGAGACCTTACTGTAAAGTGTAAAAAACCACATGGTTCACTGTCTTCTCTCGTGTCTTTCAGGTTTCGTGCGGTTTCTGGAGGGTTACTATATCGTGTTGATCACGAAACGTCGTAAAATGGCGGATATCGGTGGCCACTCGATTTATAAGATTGAAGACACGAATATGATCTACATTCCTAATGACTCGGTGAGAGTCACACACCCTGATGAGGCCCGGTGAGTCTGTTTATACATATTTGATAATCATACGTTAACCTGTAATCATTGTTTTTAGTGTGTTCTACAGAGAGTGACCAACAAGATCATTTGGATTTGGTCACATGAGAGTCTGTGTTCAGAAAGGTCTGCTAGTGTACTGCTTACTACATACTAAGTAGGCCTCTAAATGATCAACCTGGAAAAGTTGTCATTTGATTGATAGTTTATGGTGTTTTATCCAGTAAAAGCTCATTTAGTGTAATTGTAGAAACACTTCTCGTGTCTTTCTGCTGTCAAATCTTGACTGATTTTGATCAAGTAAGCGTCAGAATAACTGCAGTCATATCTCCAGATGAACACTTACTGGACTGAAGCAGCTCAGCTTTACTTGATTCTCCATCAATCATTTTTTAGTCTCAAATCTGATCATCAGGATCTTTTGAGGAGCGTTTGTTTCCAGAAGCTTTACTTTCACTGTTCCTCAGCGGAGGAATGATCTTCATCTCACATCTTCTGAGGAGCGTTTATTTCTTCATCTCTCAATCAGCATTGGGTTGCATTGCATTATATATTTGGATCATTTCAATCTCATCTTATTAAGACATATTATTGGAGATATAGAGTGACCGCTGATATTTAGATCATTTTATGTCAGTATCTGCTGCACTGTTATAAACATCTCATTGATTTAGGAAAGGGGGAAAGGGAAGTGGTGTGTGGCCAAGTATGGTGACCCATACTCGGAATTTGTGCTCTGCATTTAACCCATCCAAGTGCACACACACAGTAGTGAACATACACCTGGAGCAGTGGGCAGCCAATGCTGCGGCGCCCGGGGAGCAGTTGGGTGCCTTGCTCAAGGGTCTCACCTCAGTCGTGGTATTCCCTGCCGGACCCGAGACTCGAACCTACGACCTTCGGGTTACAAGTCCGACTCTCTATCCAGAAGGCCACAACTGCCCAGATGGATAGAGATGGATTTACATCACAAGCAGCAGAATTTCATCACTTTTGTCCATATTAATATCAGCATCTGCACCAAATTGAATATTTTAGCTCAATTTGAGTCTCTAAATAAAATTGAGCTGTTTTTTCTTCATATTCTCACGTGTCATAAAAAGCCTGATTAAAAACAAAAAACAAAACATCAAAACTTTTTTTTTTAAATTATTTAAAAAATATTTTGTATAAGGTTATAACTGTTACATAAAAAAAGATGTCTTAAAATATCTTAACTTTTAGCATTCAGAATAAATAATGAGTCTTTTGATGCTCTTTGCATACAGATATCTCACACAGTATGTTCTGAGCATGCATACTGCAGTAGGAGTGATAGTTAGTATGCTGTTCAGACTGTTTGTCTGTTTCTTCAGGTTTTCCTCGCACACCGTGTCTGTCCTGCTGCGGTCGGTCACTCTGATCGCTGGATGCAATTCATACGTGTGTGTGTGTGTGTGTGTGTGTGTGAATCTACTTAACCATATTTTGGGGACAAATTTGTACCCAAAAGTAGGTAAACCTGACAAAATCTCCAAAAACCTCCCTTTGGGGATGTCCTCATTTGTAAAATGGGTTTAAAAATGAACTAAACAAATTTTTTGAAATTGTAAAAATGCAGAAAGGTTCCTGTAAGGGGTAGGTTTAGGTGTAGGGTGATAGAAAATATGGTTTGTACAGTATAAAAACCATCACGCCTATGGAATGTCCCCATTTAGATAGCTAAGTAAACGTGTGTGTGTGTGTGTGTGTGTGTGTGTGTGTGACACGACAGTGAAGTTTGTGATTCGTCACTCATCATGTGTGTTAGAGCTTTACAGTAACACACAGTACTTTCAGAAGTACAGCCTGTATTTGTTGACTCATGTAATACGAGACGCTGTTTACATCTTTGTGTCCAATTTAGGTCGAGCGTTTCAATGACATTGCTTTTCCTTAATACATTGTATCTGAAGAATTTGAGTTGTTTCTTGCAAGCCACTTTCTAATAAAACAAAAACACCCAGCAAAAAGTGCATTGTTATTATCTTGTTACTAGTAAACTAGTGGTCAAGAGTTTTAATATTTTTAAAGTCTCTTCTGCTTACCAAGGCAGCATTTATTTGATCTGAAATACATTAAAAATGATTGTGTGATATGTGTATTATAAGTTATTTCAACTGTTTTCAACATTGATAATAATAATAAATGTTTCTTGAGCAGCAAATCAGCATATTAGAATGATTTCTGAAGGATCATGTGACACCGAAGACTAATTAAGAGTAATTATGCTGAAAATTCAGCTGTGCATCACAGAAATAAATTACAGTTTAACAGATATTCACGTATAACTCACTTATTTCACATTGTAATAATTTTTCATAATTTTTAATGTATTTTGGATCAAATAAATAATGTCTTGGTGAGCAGAAGAGACTTCTTTCAAATTTTTTTTTTTTTAAATCTCAGTCACTCCAGACTATAGGCCCAATTATTTAATGATTATATCATGAACAAATTCAGACTAGAATGTTTTAATTTGCTGTTTTCTTACATGCTGAGCATGTTTTTCCACAGATACGTGAGAATCTTCCAGAACGTGGATCTGTCCAGTAACTTCTACTTCAGGTGAGTGCTGATTCTTCATCTGTCCGTCTTTTTGTTTATATCAGAGCCCTTTAGAAAGCGTCTCGTACTCATAATGCCGTGACCTCGAATCACTTCCAGATCATTGTAATGGAAATATGATTTCTTGAGCTCCTCAGATACGCCGCTCATGTGGCCTTATTTGTCCTTTTCCCCCTGTTTCTTTCCACCAATCTGGCCGTAACTTTTTCTTCTCTGTCTCTTGGTTTTAGAAAAGAAGTGTATTAAAGCAGCTGAAGTCATTTCAGTCGAATAATAATACAAATAATCAGACAGCAGCCCTAAAACCTGTTTGAACATTATAAATGTCTGAACGTTTTATTAGATCACAAAATATGTCAAGTGCCATTTATTGTCAAGAAAGATTTGACAGACAAACATTCAACAAAAAATGATCTTGAATATTGATGCATATGTACCTTCTTTTTTTATTGGGTTTCATAGTGAAAAAGAGTACTTTAAGAACTTTACTATAAGAACCTTAATCTCAGACTTTAAAGAGACCTCATCTTTCTCTCTCTCTCTCTCTCTCTCTCTCTCTCTCTCTATAAATATATATATATAATTGATATTGCTAATATTTCTATTATAGTTTTTATTTAATTTGCATTTTTTTTTGTACAGTCTTTTTTTTTACTTTTTATAATGTCTATATAGTTTTAATTTGTTATAGTTATTTTAGTACTAAAAATTTCAACTCATTGAAAATGAGAAAAGGCTTGGTAGATAACTGAAATAAAATAAGTTTAAGGTTAAAGTTTATATTTTATTTCAAGCAACACTTATTTTGTTTCAGGTAGCAAATTTTTATTTTTTTCTTTATTTTTTTATGGTCCGAGGAAAAAAAAAATATGTGTGTAAAATAAATGTATAAAATGTTGTCATAAAAATATGAAAAATAAATAAATTGCTTTAATATGCATTGCATTTTTAGTGTACCATTGAATAAATAGGTAGATCTGGGAAAAATATCATATATCAGTCGCAAAAACTTTTCACCCTTATTTAACTTTATTGATCTGACTTCATCATCATTACTAATAATATTATTTATATATAACTTGTTTTTTTTTTTAGCCCTGAATTTTCATGTGGTTCTGTATCTGATTTATTAGCAAGGGCATTACATACATGCAATTGATCAAATCAACTGCATGTGAGCGCTGATGAACTTATGCGTCTCTCTAAACGAGTTCATTCGGTGCGCTTCATCTCTAAGCAGCATGCTGCCTGTCGCCTAGCAACAATGAAAGCTGCATCCCGCTGCTCGACACACATGAGAAGCGTAATTATTTCTGCCTTGAGTTCATGTGACCCTTTGACCTTTGACCTTTGAACTGTAGTTACAGCTACGACCTGAGCCACTCGCTGCAGTATAACATGACGCTGCTGCAGATGTCGTGTGATGCGGGAGAAACCGAGGATCTCAACACCAGCGGCAGACAGGACAGCTTTGACATCTTCGAGGAGGAGGGACTCCCCACTCAAGGTATGCTTTCTTAACAGTCTTGGATTTTATTTTTTAAATTAAATTAAATTAAAATAAATTTATTATTATTTTATATTTATATTTAATATATATTTTATAGTGTTTTTGGTTTTTATTTGCTTATTTTATATTATTTGTAATTATTTTTATATTTTATTTAATTTGGTTTGATTATTTTCTTCATTTATATATTTAGATTTTATATATGTTTTATAGCATTTTCAGTAGCACTGTATTTTTAATTTATTTTGTATTTTCTTATTTTTCATTTCATATTTAAACTATTTTATTTTCCTTTATTATTATTATTATATCGTTATTATTATTTGATTATCATATAATCAGTAACACTTTACAATAAGGTGTCATTTGTTAACATTAGTTAATGTATTAACTAACATGAACAAAAAATGATCAATACATTTATTACACACTTTATTCATCTTTGTTAACGTTAGTTAATAAAAATACAGTTGTTCATTGTTAGTTCATGTTAGTTCATAGTGCATTAACTAATGTTAACAAACACAACTTGAGATTTTAATAACGCATTAGTAAAAGCTGAAATTAACATTAACTAAGATTAATAAATGATGTAGAAGTATTGTTCATTCTTAGTTCATGTTAACTAATGTTGTTAACTAATGTTAACTAATGAACCTTATTGTAAAGTGTTACCATATAATCATATCCAAAATAAAAGTTTTTGTTCACTTAATATATGTGAGTGTACTGTGTATATTTATTATGTATATATAAATACAAACACATGCATGTATATATTTAAGAAAAAATATGTAATATTTATATATTAAATATATTTTATCTAAATTATATTAATTTAAATGTATACGGGCGTTTCTTCAACTAGGGGCACTTTTAGCCTTGTGAAGTTGAATAAAAAAAAACTTGTTCAAAAGTCACGTAACACAGTCTCATAAGTTTAAATAATGTGTCTAGTTTTAAGGTCTGTAAGACGACAAACTTAGATTACAAGAGAAATTGTTAATATTTTAAATTTTCCGACCTGCAAGGAACAAATGTCATTTCCACCACATCTCAATATACAGCTGTTATTTAAATATAGAATAACTTATGCCACTCAAGAATTGTCTAAGATCATTTTTGTAACTAGTTTTACCAGTTTTTCCACAATGTACAATAATTATACATTTGTCAATGAGATAAATTAACTGCCCTAAGGACCAAATGCTGAACTGTACACCTGTCGCACTCTGAAATTTAATATTGGTTTGGGTAAGAGCTTATTAGAAAATAAATAACTTGAATTTTTATATAAGTAGAGCATGATCTCATAAATTGTGGATACATTTTTAATCTTTGATGAGAACTTTTTAAATATTTTTAAAAAAAGTGTTGTGATGGAAATGACAGGGTGGTGGTGGAAATGACAATGAATTAACGTGAATGTAGAGAAACAGCAGATATATTCATTAAAAAAAGTCTTAAACTCATCACACTCATTAAACTCAATTCACAAAGTCATTAAACATATCAGTTGTACTTTGTAACCATAAATGTCATTTCCACCACAGAGGCAGTGTGGTGGAAATGACATTTCTGTAGTTTTTTTGTGAAAAAATGGAAGATAGCTTCACTGGTTAGCTTTGAATTAATACTTAGCATTTCATGTATGCAAAATACTCTTATTTAACCTAAAATTTTTAGCTTTTTAAAAACACCATTGAAGGTACAGCATGTTTGGAAATGACGTAGAATAAATATATTAACTGATCAAGTAATATTTACCTTGATTTTTCTTCCATTTGTTGTTGATAAAAATTTTAATTTCCTCCATGTCCAACATGTGCTCTGATGTCACTGAACATTTCCATAGAAACCACCTAAACAATCTTTCACACAAACTTTTTAAAGGGACATTACAGTGTTGTGGTGGAAATGACACCAATACTGTGCGACAGCTATATTTTGTATAAAAAGTAATATTGATAGTTGTCTCACATTAAATACTATAATGTATTTTAATTATTTTACTAGTGCTTAATTCAGGTACATTAATAGTTACCAGATAAGTCATATTTTTAAACTGTATTTTCATTGTTGAAGTTTAAAAGTCTGGGTGTGCGACAAGGAGAAAACAGTGATTTTGACACCTATAAGGAGGTTGAAAAGTATGAAAAAATCATAATAGAAAGGTAGTAAAAAGTTTTTAAGGTAGTTTTATTGTTAGTTTGACAAAGAAAGAGGAATTTGTCTAAAATTATATGTATTTTTAAAAATATGACCAAAGAACATGAAAGTGCCCATTGTCTAAGAATCACCCATACATGTAAATACATGTAAATATTTTCAAAATAGATACTGTATGTGTGTGTGTATATACACATAATAAATATACACAGTACACAAACATATATTATGTAAACAAAAACTTTTATTTTGGATGTGATTAATCACAATTAATCATTTGACAGCACTAAATAGTTTATGTATTTATTTTTTATATATATATATTGTATCGCCCTTGAGTTTTATTTTATATTATGTATTTATATTTTATATATTTAATTTATATCACTTAAAATTTTATTTTATTTTAATTTGTTTTTAATTTTATTTCTTATTTTATATATTTATATTTTATAGCACTCTTGGGTTTTGTTTTGTTATTTTTTATATTTTTTTATTGTTGTTATTTCATTTTTTATTTATTTATTTCATTTTCAAGGTCTCAACATTTTTTAGCCCTTTTTTGTTTCTTTTCTTGTTATATAGAAAGGACTTGATTCCAGTTATTTATTCTCTTCTCATGGTCAGACACACTGTTTGTGTGTGAATTATTAATTGATGTGTCTGTGTTTCAGTTGTCCACAGTTTAATTAACGAGCCCTACGCTAAGTATGTGTGGAATGTTCGTCTGCTGGAGAAGGTCAAAGACATCGTCCATCCTGATTGGCTGCTCTACATCATTCATGGATTCTGTGGTCAATCCAGTATCCTCTTATATGATGTTTTTATAGATAATGTTCGGTTGTTGTCTCAGATCCGTCTGTCTGTGGTCTGTAGTGCGTACGAATGGTTTCATATAGATGAATCTCTGAGCCCAAAGTCAGACAAAACAAAGTCTGTGCCCGTTTCACACTGATGCACATTGATGTGTGTTTGTGTGTGTATGAGATACAACAACAGAAAAAGCATCCACAAAATGAATATAACAGCAGCTGATGCGCACAGTGTAGTCAGCATTGTTTATTTATCATGGGAGTGATCTAGTTTTATAATTGCTTTCCACATGTAATGCTGCAAAAATACACCTAAAACCTACTTTTTAATTTTTTTTCTAATTTCTTTTGTGTATCATTTTGCAAAATATTATTAAAACCTGTTTATTTGTTTGTTTGTTTGTTTACCCTTATGAAAAATTGTTAAAAACAACAATTTTATTTAATTTTTCCATTATTTTTGTTATTTTGTACCCTTCAGCTAAATACATTTGTATTTTATGTTATTTTGTACCCTTCTGGAAAATTGTTAACAGCAATTTTATTTTATTTTCTTTTTCTCTTACGTTGTGCACTTCTGCTAAATAATACATTTTATTTTTTATTTTATTTTAATGTACTCTTCTGTAAAATGCAATTTTACAAAACCTACTAAATAGAAAACCTTCTTTCCCTACCACAAAATAGTTTTTATTTTTAATTTTTATTTTGTAATTTTTTTTATTTACCCATCTGGAAAATACAAACTCAGTTGATTTTTCATTAGTTTTTTTTTTTTTTTTTTTAGTTTTGCACCCTTAGCTAAATACATTAATCACTATTTTAAATAAAATAAATACATTTATTTTTACAATTATTTATACAATTTTTTTTTTTTTTTTTAAATGATTTTTATTTTATTTTTTTGTGTTTTACCCTTCTACAAAATAGTTAAAATCTATTTTATTTTATTTTATTTTATTTTATTCTGCAAAATACAGCTAAAACTCACTTCTGATAGTATCAGACGGCTTCTAGCTGATCTAAGCTGCTTTGGAGGGTTTATCATCTCAACTGCCTGCTGGTGAACCTGATCTTGACAAGCAACAAACCAGTTACCGTGTTCCAGAAACCAGCTCGACATCAGCTGTTTTTCCCAGCAGAAAGTTGAGGAGGGTCAAAACTGAACAAAAAGGTACACAACGAGCTAAAAGAACACAAAGAGAGAGAAATGATCATCCGGAGAGAGTCTGGAGCTGTTGATTGCTGTGTGGCGTAATGGTTTCTCTCTGTGAGGAGCCTGAAGCAGCGGTGAAGGGGTTCACGGATGTCAACAGCGTTTTAACAGAGAGATGGAGACGCTGAATGATCTCAGAGCCTAATGCATTCATAGGAGCAAGATAAGAACTAAGAAGCACACAAAACACTTGAGAAACCATAGGTTGGGGTCAGTAAGATTTTTTTTTTTTTTCTATTTAAAGTAAGCTGTGTATTTATTACAGAAAAAATGCAGTAAAAGCCATCAGTGTCTAAAAATATACAAAATCAAAAAATTTTTATTTTATTTTATTTTTTTAAGTTTCAATTAAATTGTTTAACTTTTCTTTATTCATTATTTTATTTTATTTTATTTTTGATTCAGAGCCAAAAAAAAAAACCCTAATGTCTGAATATGTGTACTTCTCTACCATATAGTATGCAAAAAGTAGTATGTCAAATCCCTAGGCTGTCCAAAAACTCAATTAGAGTTCGAAGTCAAATGAATTAAGTATTTGGATGTCCTAGTAATTGCTGTTTGTAGACTAAAGTAGAGAATTAGGTGTATTTAGACAACTCTAATTGTAGTATGCACTTGCAGTAAGCTCTTCGCTTCACTCTACAGATAGTATGCGAACACACCCAGCAGTCTTAAAAATATATACAAAATGCAGAGAATCTTTTTTATTTAATTTTTAATTAATTATTTAATTTAATTTTATTTATATTTTCAGCTTTTAATTATTTAAATTATTTTTTTCTTTTTTTTTCTTTTTCATTATTTTTTAAATTTTTCTTTTCTTTTCATAACCCATAACTAAATATATGTATTTCTGTATTATGTAGTATGCAAGAAAAGTCTTCAAAATATACAAAATGCAGAGACTCAAATCCTACTTTATTTAAAGGGGTCATATGATGCCATTTCTTGTTTTCCTTTTCTTTAGTGTGTTATGTAGCTGTTTGTGAATGTATACGATCTGCAGAGTTACAAAGCTCAAAGTCTCCCACAAAAGGATTTATTCTATCTAAAAGAGAAGCCTGATCCAGATCGGGCTAAAACGCCTCATTCAAACACGCTCCACATATCTACGTCACGATGTGGAAATATTTGCATAATGCCTCCCAAATGTTCACGCAAAGAAAGAAGGCGTGGTTTCAGTAAGCGCAGTAGTGTTGATGCAGTCATGTCAGGGACACGCTGTGTGTTTCTGTGCGAAAGCAAAAGCACTTTATTTGGCCTTCTTAAAATAGATGCAATTAGGAATCATTGGTTAAGATTTGTTTACAAAAGAATAGCACAAATTCGAATTTGTGCAAAGCATTTTATGGACGACCGTTTTGTGAACCTAGGAGAGTACAAGAGGCTGGCTGTGCAGGAAGGCTATTTCTAAAAAAAAAAAAAAAAAAAAAGGGTCAATTCCGACGTCAGACGTCAGTGTTGTTGTTCTTTAACGCTGGCGCTCAGAGCTGTTGATTTACGGCCGGCCGGTGCATGTCACGCTCATCGCCCGCCGCTCCAGCCGCTTCGCTGGGACGCGATTCCTCAAGCGAGGAGCGAACTGTGAGGTACGGACCATGTGCTCGTTTGTGCAGTGTTTGTCCTACACGAGCCGTGCTTCTTTTGTATTTATCTCTGTGTGTTCAGGTGTGATTATGTAACCTTCGTTTGCTCTAAAGCTGTCGGCCGTTAAAGCTTCTCTAAGCTCTCTGTGATGCTTTATGATGGGGAAGATACTTCAAAACTGCAGACTGACGTATTTCAGCTGCTCATTTCACAGTTAAACAACAGTCAAGCTGTCTTTGAGAAAGTATTTCACTACACCAGGATACTTACAAAAGTCTGTGTAATTGTGTTGAAGCTACTTAAGGGAACGTTGTACTTATATAAGTATTATTTATAAATCTTTGATTATTTATCTTTGATTTTCAGAGCTGAAAACATAGCCCTTGCCTTAATATGTGTACTTCTCTATGAAATATTATTTTATTTGTTTATTTTATTTTTAGCACTGAAAACATACCCCATGTCTGAATATGTATACTTCTTGACCATAAAATATGCAAAAAGTAGTATGTCAAATCACTAGGCTGCCCAAAAACTCAAATTCAGTTTGAATTTATAATTTTCATTTTATTTTATATCCTTCTGCAAAATATATATATATTTTTATTTTTTTTAATGTATATTAAATGTTTTTTATTTTATTATTTTATTTAATATTATTATTATTTTAATTTTATTAAATTTAATTAAATGGTTTTTGTTTCATTTAACTTTATTTTAATAAATTTAATTGATTTTTTTATTTATATTTCTAATTAAAAAAATTAAATGATACATATTTTAATTTCCATTATTAAATATTATTTATTATTTCATTTTATTTTTTACATTTTTTATGTTTAATTAAAAGCTACTTATTTTATTTTGTCCTATGTCTTTGATTTTCAGAGCTCAAAACGTATCCCATGTTTTTTTTTTAATCTTTTTATTTTATTTTATTTTTTACATTTTATTCAATTTAATTAAATGTTTTTTGTTTTATTTTAATATTTACATTTTTAATGTTTTAAATATTTTTTTTTTATTAAAAGCTACTTATTTTAATTTTCATTATTATGTTTTTTTTTTTGTACCCTTCTGCAAAATATAGTTAAAACCTACTTTTTAATTTCATTATTATTATTATTATTTTTTAATTTAATTTAATTTAATCTTTGATTTTAAGAGCTGATAATATGTCTGATTATATGTACTTCTCTATAGCATGTAAAACGAGTATGTCAGGTGATTTGTGCTCATATTTTCAGGGCGATGTTGCGAACGAGGTTGAGACGGAGCAGATCATCCACGACGCCTCGGTCATGTCGTTGACGGCGGGCAGTTTCTCCTCCTGTGTTCAGGTCCGAGGCTCGGTTCCTCTGCACTGGTCTCAGGACATCTCCACCATGATGCCCAAACCACCCATACGCCGTAAGAGCCACTTCCTGTCCATTACCTCACCACTACTTCCTGTTTATCGGCTCAAAACTGAGCCTTCACCCTCCTTCAGGACAGGGAGGGATGTTTTCTAGAAGAGAAAGGCTATGTTTAAATGCATTTATCTGCTAAAGGTTTGTTTGGAAAATTTTTCGGAGCTCAAAGCTACAGACATTAATAGGTTCTTTAAATGTACATTGTTAGATTTGAACATTCAGAAAGTATGTCCTGTATAAAAACATCCAGTCAGACCCTAAAATGCCAGATTTTGCATACAGATGTTTTCATGATCCTGGTTTATATAGATGAACTGTCTCTGACCCCAAAGTCAGGCAAAACAAAGTCTGCACCCGTTTCACACTGATGCACATTCATGTGTGTGTGTGTGTGTGTGTGTGTGTGTGTGTGTGTGTGTGTGTGTGAGAGTCTGGACTGTTGATTTATCATGGGTGTGATCTAGTTTTACAGTTGCTAAACACATGCCATGCTGCAAAATACAGCTAAAACCTTTTCTTTTTCTTTTTTTTCTTTTTTTTTTAAATTAATTTCTACTTTTATTAATTTTAATACATTTAATATGAGTTTTTAAAATTTATTTTATTTTAATGTTTACATTTTTTTTGTTATAAATAATTTGTATACCCTTCTGCAAAATAGTTACCATCATCACTAACTTATTATATATTGTTTTTCTTTTTAAAATTATTTACTTTTTTCATCCTGCTACAAAGTATAGTTAAAATCTATTATTTTATTTTATTTTATTTTATTTTATTTTATTCAGTTTTTACAGTTGCTTTCTGCATACCATGGTGCAAAATACAGTTAAAACCTACTTTTAATTTTAATTAAATTGTTTAAAATGTATCTATTTATGTATTCTATTTTTTGTACAGTTATAAATACAGTTAAAACGTATGCTTATTTTTATTATTTAATATAGTTAAAACTTACACCTATTTTTTATTTATTTTTTGTAACTTCTGCAAAATACAGTTGAAACTTTTTATTTTTTTTATGCTTCTTTTTTTTTAAACCACCTCATTTTTTAATGTTTTTATTTTTAATTTATTTTTTTATTTTGTACCCTTCTGCAGAATAGTTAATAGTTGTTGTTTTTTAAATTATTTTATATTTTTTGTACCCTTCTGCAGAATAGTTGTTATTTTTTTTATTTTAAAAATTATTTAATATTTTATTGTGTACCCTTCTGCAGAATAGTTAATAGTTATTTATTTATTTATTTTTTATTTTTTTTTATTGTGTACCCTTCTGCAGAGGTTTATATTTTATTTTATTTTATTTTTATTTTTTTTATTTTATTATTATTATTTTTTTTTTATTGACCAACATCTGATGGTATCACATGACCTGCTAGATCACCTTGAATCAAGCTACAAACCAGTTACTGTGTTCCAGAAACCAGCTTGATATGAGTGGTTTTTTTCCTTCAGGAGGCATTCTGGCCCAGTTTAGTGTTGTGAAGTTTTCTTATGTCCACTTGGATATATACTCCAGACAGAAGAAAAGATCTTTTGCTACTTTCAAGTTCACCTCTGCCTGAACATCGGTTGTTTCTTCTGGTTTTTAGAGGTTTTAGCAGATTCTTCTCTGTTGGATGACATCACCTGGGCCGTCTGAGGATCCTCTCATCTTCTCTTGCTTTATCTCTATCCTGAACCCATTTCACCGCTTCTCAACCAGAGCAAGATAACCTTTCATATGTACAGCGGCTCATGCTGATCCAGCTGCGCACTCGCTGCTTATCTTCGATTGGTTACCTCCAGTGTCCTCAACCGTGTGTGTGGGTTTGCTGGGGTTCGACATGGTCTTTTTGCTTCAAATAGAAAATGCCTGTCTAACACAAATTCTGTCGTGCTTATGATGCATCAGTGCCTTGAAAGCATCGCACAGCTGCAATTTGTTATTGGCAGGACATCGACACATTCAAATGTGAGGGAAAAAGTGGGAAATATGACATAAGTTATAATTTGACTTTTTTTCAGGGTTCGTACAAGGTGCTTAAAGTGCTTGAAGTGCTTGAATTTGACTTTTTGAAATTTAAGTCCTGGAAAATCCTTGAAAACAGCCATATTTATGAAAAGGTACTTGAAAGTGCTTGAATGTTTAAAAGGCAGTATATATGAAATTAGTGTTTGTTTTTATCGAAAACAAAAATTATCTTTTCTTGCAAAATTAACAGTGCAGTGCGTCTGATATAAATACAGAGCCATTTCACCTGGCTTTCAGGAGTGCACGAGATCTCGCGATATTACTCCTTGAGGTGAAAAATCTCACGATATCAGTATAAAGTTGATTTTGTCGTAAAACCTTTGATAGTGCTTGCATTATATTGTTCGGTCTTTTATTGCATATGTTGTTTGTTTGCTTTAGTACCTGTATCTCAATTTTGACTTAATATCATAATTATGACATTTTGTCATAATAATGACTTATCTCATAATGATGACTAGGTATCTCATGATTTCAACTTATCATAATTAGGCCTTTTCATGTCATAATGACTTTTATTTCATAGTTATGACTTAGTATCTCATAATTTTGACTTAATATTATAATTATGGCTTTTTAGTCAAAGTCAAAGTCAAAGTCTGCTTTATTGTCAATTCTGCCACATGTACAGCACATACATACAGAGAATTGAAATTGCGTGACTCTCAGACCCATGGTGCATACAGTTAACAAAACACTAACAGTAGACGTAGAATGCAATAAATACAGTTTAAAATATAAAAAACCAACTATACAAATATACAAATAAGGACATTGTAGAGAAGAGTTTGATTAAGTGGCATAAGGCACATGGCAGATGAAATGCAAATCGGTTAAATAAACAAAACTAAACAAAACAAAACTGTGCAGATATGGGTGTAGTGCAAAAAGAGCTTAACAAAACGAAAACTGTGCAGATATAAAGAGTGTAGTGCAAAAATAGCTTATCAGGCTGTTTAAAGTGACAGAAGAGGTAGTTGAGTGGGGTCAGTTCAATACTGACTGAGGTAGTGGGCAGTCCAGTGGTGCACTAAGTGACTGGTGCGGGTCACAGTGTGTAAGGGGGGGGGGGGTCAGAGTTCAGTGGTGCGTGGGGCAAAAAAGGGGAGGGGGGCAAGGTCGGGAGGGAGTTCAGCTTCCTGACAGCCTGATGAATGAAGCTGTCCTTCAGTCTACTGGTCCTGGCCTGGAGACTCCGCAGTCTCCTCCCTGATGGCAGCAGACTGAAGAAGCTGTGTGTCGGGTGGGTGGGATCACCTGCAATGCAGAGGGCTTTGCGGGTGAGACGGGTGTTGTAGATGTCCTGGAGGGAGGGGAGAGAGACACCAACAATCCTCTCAGCTGCTCTCACTATGCGTTGGAGTGTCTTGCGGCAGGACGCATTGCAGGCGCCATACCACACAGTGATGCAGCTCGTTAGAATGCTCTCGATGGTGCCTCTGTAGAAGGTGCACATGATGGGGGCCGGGGCTCTGGCTCTCCTCAGTTTGCGGAGGAAGTAGAGACGCTGTTGTGCTTTCTTGGCCAGTGCTGCGGTGTTGTCAGTCCAGGAGAGGTCCTCTGTGATGTGCACACCCAGGAACTTGGTGCTGCTCACTCTTTCCACGGTCGCACCGTTTATGGTCAGAGGAGCATGCTGAGTGTGCACTCTCCTGAAGTCAACAACAATCTCCTTCGTCTTCTCCACATTCAGAGAGAGATTGTTGTCACTGCACCACCCGGCCAGGCGGCTCACCTCGCTCCTGTAGTTTGTCTCATCTCTGTTACTAATGAGACCCACCACAGTTGTGTCGTCCGCAAACTTAATGAAGAGGTTGGAGCTGTGTGACGGTATGCAGTCATGGGTCAGCAGAGTGAAGAGGAGGGGGCTCAGCACACATCCTTGAGGGGCCCCTGTGTTAAGTGTGATGGTGCTGGATGTGTTACTGCCGACCCGTACTGCCTGAGGTCTCCCAGTCAGGAAGTCCAACAGCCAGTTGCACAGCGAGGTGTTGAGCCCCAGCTGGACCAGTTTGTGAATGAGCTGTTGAGGGATGATTGTGTTGAATGCTGAACTGAAGTCTATGAACAGCATTCTGACGTACGAGTCTTTTTTGTCCAGATGTGTGAGTGCTGAGTGGAGGGCAGTGGCGATGGCATCATCGGTCGAGCGGTTGGACCGATATGCAAACTGGAAGGGGTCCAGGGAGGGGGGGAGGGCAGACTTGATATGATGCATGACTAGCCGTTCAAAGCACTTCATGAGGATCGGAGTAAGTGCGACTGGACGGTAGTCATTGAAGCAGGATGGAGATGGCTTCTTCGGGACTGGAATAATGGTGGTAGCCTTGAAGCATGTGGGGACAACAGCCTGACTCAGCGAGATGTTGAAAATGTCTGTGAAGACATCAGTGAGTTCCGCTGCACAGTCTCTCAGTACACGACCAGGAATGTTGTCAGGACCCGGAGCTTTGCGTGCATTGATCCTGCTGAGGGATCTCCTCACGCTGTCCGGGGACAGCGTCATCACCTGGTCGCCGGGAGGAGGTGGGGTCTTCTCTGCAGTGGTGCTGTTTTGTGCCTCAAAGCGAGCGAAGAAGGCGTTCAGCTCGTTCAGCAGGGGGATGGTGCTGTCACAGGTGCGCGGTGGGGGCTTATAGTCCGTAATGGTATGAATCCCCTGCCACAGGCTCCGAGTGTCCCCGCTGTCGCTGAAGCGATGGGCTACCCTCCTGGAGTACTGTCTCTTAGCCTCTCTGATGCCGCGGGATAGATTGGCCCTAGCTGTCCTCAGGCCCACCTCATCTCCAGCTCTGAAGGCAGCGTTCCGAGCCTTCAGGAGTCTGTAGACCTCCCCTGTCATCCACGGCTTCTGGTTGGCCCGGACAGTGATGGTCTTTGTGACCGTTACATCATCAATGCACTTGGTGATGTAGGCAGTGACAGACTCGGAGTACTCTTGGAGGTCTGTGGTGTTATTGTATGTGGCAGCCTGCTTAAACATATTCCAGTCAGTGGTGTCAAAACAGTCTTGAAGTGCCTCTGACGCGCCGCCATCTTGTATTATTGTATTATTTATTTATGCCGTAATAGTGACTTTTGTCTCAGAATGATGATTTGGTATCTCAATATCTCAATTTTGACTTAATATCATAATTATGTAATTTTGTCATAATCATAATCATGGCTTATCTCATAGTTATGACTTAGTATCTCAATTCTGACTTAGTATTATAATTGACTTTTTATGTCATAATGACTTTTATCTCAATGATGACTTAGTATCTCATAATTTTGACTTAAAGTCATAATTATAATATTATGTCATAATGACTTTTATCTCATCTTAGTACCTCATACCTCATTTTATCTCATGTGATTTTAAATCTGTAAGTAAATAAGCACAATTACTAGAATAATAAACTGTAAGACAATCTCATTGACTTTTTTTATCACTTTTTGGCAAATTAACCTGATCCAATAACACAAATCCGGACAAAAAACAGCATGTTGATCTCAGTTTTTAAGGAACCAGTTTTCTCCTGTGCATTTTATCAAAAATGACACTCGGATACGACCCAAAGGTCTTGTATGTGATTTTCTTCATTTTCAGACTCGTCATCCTCTGCACTTACTCATCTTCCTAATACATTATGCAATTTGCCTGATGCAATGTCCTTCTGTCAGAAGATAATGAGGGTTTATGAAGAATGTTTTCTGTAATTAGGTCAGTTTGATATAGGTTTAAAACAGCACTCATACAAAGGGCTTCCAGGATAACAGATATCGATTTTCTGCTAAACAAAAACGGGAGAGAAGTTGTTATGCAAGGCTCGAGTCTCGGCTATCTTTCGTTGATTGTTTGGGGTGCTGCGAGAAGATGGGACACAGTTTTTCTCTTTCATCACTAGCATGTGTCATGCTGCCATCTCCATGAGCTTTGTCTGACCTTGTGAAGGACTTTTCAGTGCTCAAGCGTTTGATTATGCTGACTTTGAATACGCTTTGTGTGGCATTAATGAATCCATGTAAAAGGGAGATTTGTGTATGCGAGAGAACCTTGTTCTCATAACCTACTTCCAGGAGTGTTTTGTTTGTTGTGCTGTAATCTGTTTATAGGTTTGTAACTGCACAGTTAGATTGTAGCCTGCTGCTCAGCGCAGACTTACGACCCACATAGTGCACATTGGTTTGTCTTAAATGGTTCATGTCATATTCATATGGAAGCCCATTTCAAGTAAGAACAAATGATCAAAATTATTACATAAAAAGTCAAAATTATGAGATTTTAAGTCATAATTGAGAGACTAAGTCAAAAATGTAAGATGCCAAGTCATTATGACAAAAAGTAGAAATTATTAGATACAAAGACAGCTATGACACAAAATTAAAATTGAGATACCAAGTTATAGTTATGACTTAAAAAGTTAAAATTATGAGATACTAAGTCATAATTGACGGTAAGTCATAATTTTGATACCCTGTCATAATTATGACAGAAAATTAAAACTGAGATACTAAGTCATAATTATAACATGAAAGTCAGAAATGTAAAATGCTAAGTCATAATTATGATGTAAACAGTAAATATTATGAGATACTTAGCTGTTATGCCATAAAAAGCCAAATTATGAGATGCTAAGCCATAATTATAACAGTCAAAATTATGAGATACTAAGTAAAAATTGTGACAAACGTCAAAAATGTAAGTTGCTAAGTTTTAATTATGAATAATCATAATTATGACTAATCTCATAATTTCAATCTTTTATCTAATTATATAATGTTATGTCATTTTGACTTAGTAAGTTTTAATTCTGGCCTAAAAAGTCAGTTTTGACAGTCATTAGTATTTACCAAGTCATTTTTTAAATAAAAGATTAAAATTGAGATGCAAAAAGGACAAAAAGGTCATAATTATTCTATAAAAAGTCATAATGTTTATCATAATGAGAAAGTAATAAATTATGAGTTACTATTTTTTGCTTTTTATTTAATTGAGCTGAAATATTATCTCTGGCATCAGCTGGTCTTTGAAGGACACATTTTGTAGGACCCAGGAAAACATTTGCAATTTTTATCACACATAAAACTCAGGAATATTTTCTAGAGTTGTCAAGTTGCACAGAATTGAACCTTTTTATGAGAATTTTACTAAATGTTTGATTATGATCTGTATCTGCCATGAAATGCATTTAGAAGCTGATATGGGAATAAACTCAAATGCAGACAAATCTTACTGAAATAAAGCTGGAAACTGGAAAAAATTTTATATTTCAATTTTTTTTTTTTTTTTGGTAATTTGACACATGATGTAAAATGTGAACTCATTTGCTTTAAAATGACTCTGGATTCATGTCATCCTGACCATGAATCTTATGACTGTGAATCTCTTCTGTTAAGAGCTGTTCTTATTAAAATGCTCTTTCTCTCTCTAGTGGACCAGGCCGACCCTTATGCTCACATCGCTGCGCTTCACTTCGATCAGATGCTGCAGAGGTTTGGATCGCCCATCATCATCCTCAACCTCGTCAAGGTGAGATCCAGTAATTCCCGTTCCAGAATCTCCACATCCTCCATTTCACCCCAAAATCAGGAGGAAATTATACTTTGCATAAAGAGAAATCACCAAAATGTCAATATTGTATCACTGTAATACTGATTGTAAAACATGTTTTTTATTCCTATTGCAATGACAAAATTTGAAAGACATGTTTTGTACGATGGACTAAAAAACTTTTAAAAATTTTAACTCGCATACAACTAAAGAATTTTAATAGTTATATGACATAAAAAGTCAAAATTATGAGATACAAAGCCATAATTTTGACATAAGTTTACGTTTTGTGATAGTAAGTCATAATTATGACAAAGTAAAAATGAGATACTGAGTCATTATGACATAAATAGTCAAAATTATGAGATAAGTAATAATTATGAGATGTTAAGCCATAATTATAACAAAATGTCAAAATTACGATGGACTCAAGAAAACATTTTTTATCAATTTTAATCGTAAGCGTTGATAAGAATCGTAAGATAAGAATTGTCCAAACTTTTATAAGCTGAGTTTTATTGAATGTTTGATTAAAATCTGCAATGAAATAGCCTTTAGAAGCTGATATGGCAATAAACTCAAATAAAAGCAAACAAAATATTTGCATAAAGCAAATAAGGCCTATTTGTTTATTTTATTTAATTTTTTTGCATTATTGCATTATTAATATTAATAACAATTATCACTGCATCATATCACCTTGCATTATTTCACATTAAATATTTTGTTGGACTGTCACGTTGTGTTGCGAACACCATTTTTAGCTCCTTTTTTATGCTTCTTTTCATGTGCATTCAATTTTAAAAGTTTGGGGTTTGATATGTTTAAAAAAAAAATAATAATAGTCTTTTTTAGACTGCATTTATTTGATCAAAAATACAGTTAAATTGTAAAATATTATTACAATTTAAATTGTTTTCTTTGGGAATATTTGTTAAAATGTAATTTATTGCTGTGATCAAAGCTGAATTTTCTTCAGTGTCACATGATCCTTCAAAAATCATTCTAATATGCTGATTTACTGCTCAAGAAACATAGCTGATTATTATTAGTTTTTGCGGAAACCGTGATACATTTTAGTTTTCAGGATTCTTAAATGAATATAAAGTTCAAAAGAACAATTTGAAATAGAAATATTTTGTAACATTATAAATGTATTGACTGGCACTTTTGATCAAAATAATTCATCCTTGCTAAATAAAAGTATTAATTTCTTTCACAAAATGCTAATGCATGCACTCTGTGTGCTTCACATGAACACTTTTAGTGTCTAATGCACTTGCTATAAATACAACAGACTGCACACATGAAGAAACGCACATACACTCTTCACTGATGTTTTTGAGTAAAAGCTACTGTCCAGATTTCCCACCTCTCACGTTGGTTGTCATGAGATATGACAGAACAAAGACCCAAATCACAGTTTGAGCCAAAAACACACACACAAGCCATGTGATGTCCGTGTGAACGCCAGGTGCCAAAAAGGGACATAATTTAACACAAACTTCAGCCTGACAGGTTGAAAACACATGTGCATGTGTGTTTGTGGCTTTGTTTCAGTGTGTGATTCACCATATATTTTCCGTCCAGATAAAAGCGTGTAACAAAAGAGCCTTAATGACCCAAATGAGGTGCATTACATGCCAAGAATGCGGTCTAATTAAGTCCACACACTCGTTTAGCGTGTCGGACCATGCAGTCGCAACACGTGTGCGGTTTGTGTGTGAAGTGCATGTGTGTTTGTGAGCTCACTGATCTCCAGCATAACCCTGTGTGTGTGTGTGTGTGTGTTTGTCAGTGGCCTCCAGTGGAGTCTGTGTGTGTTTGTCAGTGGCCTCCAGTGGAGTGTGTGTGTGTGTTTGTCAGTGGCCTCCAGTGGAGTGTGTGTGTGTGTGGGAGGCAGATGTCATTGTGGGCAGCAGGAGGACTCGGACGGCCGCAGAACAATTTCTGTGAACGCTGGAGTCGTTCAGAAGCACGTGCAAATGTGGCAAGGATTGAGCGTGTAAATCACACATCGATCACGTGTGCTTCTGCCTGCTGGCGTGTGCGACGGTCAGATAATGTCTTACTAGTGTTCATCGTGGATTAGTCATGGCTCCCTATAGAGGAGCAGGCGGACGCATGTTTGAGTCATCGTCCACAACATGTCTACATCCACATCTTGCACAATACAGCGTTTCTTATGCATTCTGATTCATTATTTAATTGTAGGTATAGAAATGTGCTTTTGAAAATCTAGAGTCCTGGCAAACCTTTGAACATTGCTGGAATGTTTTTTTAATACAATATCTGATGTTCTTCAGAGTAAAAAAGCAGTATTTATTCATTCTGATTCATTATTTAATTCAGCATTTAAAAAAGAGAGTAAAAGTTGCGTTTCTATGATAAAATGCACATGATTTATGCATTTAAATATATTGTTAGTGTAAAAATTTGCTTATGAAAATGTAGTGCCCTGGCAAACCTATGATGAATGTTGTGGCTACATTTTATGTTTTTTCAAGTAATATCTGATGTTCTTCAAAGTAAAACTGCAGTATTTAGTAATTCTGAGACTGTTGTATTTTTATGAAAAAATGCATATGATTTATGCATTTAAAATGCATTATTGAGAGGAAATTGTGAGGAAATAACTCTTAACGTTTATCAATTCTGATTCATTATTTAATTCAGAATTTTAAAATAAGAGAGCAAATGATTCTCAAAGTTGCATTTATTTAATAAAAAAATACAGTAAAAACAGTAATATTTTCTTATTACATTCAAAAAAAAAAGGGACAAAATGATTCTCAAATTTTGTTTAATGATGAAATGCATATAGTTTACGCATGTAAAACGTGTATTAATTATTATTCATTCTGGTTCAGTTTAGCATTATATAAAAGGGAGTATTGTTTGCCAAACTTTACCAACGTAGTTTTTTTCCAGAATGCTGTATTTTCAACACACACACACAAAAAAAAATGATGTAAGGTTTATTTTGAAACAATTTTCACTCAGAAATTGCTAGTAATTACAATGAATCGTCACATTGAATTAAATGTGAAAGTTTGAAGTAGTAAGACTGAAATAGTATTTTCTCGTGGAACATACTCTAATGATCTTTGTTTTATTTACAACTCAGAAAAAAACAGTTTTGCAAATTGTCCGTTGTTCCCAGAGATTTGCTGTGTTTTTGTTTGCCGCAGATTTACTAAATGTTAGCAGCAAGTTTGTCACCAAGAAATTGCTGTTTCAGGGCTGGAGAGCATCTTTTTTTAGAAGTTGAGGTTAAATTGTTGGAATCAGTGTGATAGTATGGTGGTTTTGATTTTGTCAGAAACGAGAGAAGCGGAAGCATGAGAAGATCCTGAGTGAGGAGTTTTACCCCGCCATCATCAACCTGAACCAGTTCCTCCCGCCGGAGCACGGCATCGAGTACATCGCCTGGGATATGGCGCGATACACCAAGAGGTGCGTAAAACTGATGTAAAGTGACTTGTTTATGAACTGATATAATATTTACAGGTTTGGAGTCTGTGAGATCATATAAGTCTCTTCTGCTCACCAGCGCTGCATATATGTGGTCTGAAATACATAAAAAATTGTGAAATATTTTTACAACTTAAAATAAAAGTTGTCTATGTGAATATTTGTTAAAATATAATTTATTTCTGTGAAGAGCAGCTGAATTTTCAGCATCATTACTTCTGTCACATGATCCTTCAGAAATCATTCTAATATGCTGATTTGCTGCTCAAGAAACATTTCTGATTATTATCAATGTTGAAAACAGTTGTGCTGCACAATATTTTTGTGGAAAACGTGGTACGTTTTATTTTTCAGGATTCACAGATGAGTAGAAAGTTCAAAAGAACAGCATTTATTTGAAATAAAAATCTTTTGTGACGTCTTGTCTGCAGTAAACTGTGTAACGTGTTGGATCGTCTCAGTATGATCGCTGAGAGCGTGGTGAAGAGGACGGGGTTCTTCGTTAATAGACCTGACTTTTATTGCCACACGTTGCGTCCTGATGAAAGGTAAATGCACACATTTAAATGACCTTTACAACAACACATCCGTTTGTTTAATATGAGCTTTATTATATAATCGCTTTATTCCACAAAAGCAAAGTCTGTTTCAGCAGCGGCGTCGCACGCTAAAGGTGCAAGAAATAAACTAATCAGTCTTAAGATTGTGTAAATAATGCGGTTTATGTATTTAATAACAAATGTGACTCATTTAAATTCACATTTATGTGATAGAAATGCCCTCAGAAAAAAAAAAAAAAAAACTGTTCCGTCTAACTTGTTTTTATATGCAAATGAGTTTTGTTGCAAATCGTTTGCAGAATATTCCGAAATGTTTGCCGCAGGGGTTTATCAGAGCACTAAATTAAAGGAACAGTTTACCCAAAAATGAAAATTTGCTTAGGATTTACTCACCCTCAGGTCATCCAATATGTAGATGAGTTTGTTTCTTCATCAGATTTGGACAAATGTAGCATTGCATAACTGTCTCAGCAATGGATGCTCTGCAGTGAATGGGTGCCGTCAGAATGAGAGTCCAAACAGCTGATAAAAACATCACAATAATCCACAAGTAATCCACACCACTCCAGTCCATCAGTTAACATCTGGAGAAGACAAAAGCTGAAACAAATCCAGCATTAAGATGCTTTTAACGTTATTATGGATTATGGACTCGCATTGTAGCCGGAAGCAACAGTTTGAAGTTAAAAACATCTTGATGGATAATTTTTGGGTGAACTATTCCTTTAACACTTTACTTGTAGCATTTATATGTAATGCATTATAAAAATATCTTGAATGCTGTATGATGCTGTAAGATGATTATTGTAATGCATTATAGCAATCATGCATTAATTGCTATAATGCATTACAGCAGATGTAACAAAACATCTCAAATATTATAATGCATTTTATCTTTGTTTACAATTATTTATTGTGCATTACAGTGTACATTATGAATATCTTCATAATGCATTGCATTATACATAAAAGCTTCAAGTAAAGTTTTAACTAAAGTTGTTGTTGAGAGTTTTCTGTAGTATTTTCACTGCTGAAGATCTGCAGACTTCTAGAAATGGATTCATGTGAAAGATTTTTATTTCACATGAAGGCAGAATCTGTTTCTGCAAGGCCATGATGCTTCGAACACTGAATGAATGACAGGGAAGAATAGCATTATGGATCAGAAAGACTCCAACTAATATACCGAACCAATAGACAACAACAGCAGTTTCTATTTTTACGTTTTTCTTCCTGATGAGCTGCATATGTGTACAGTGCTGCAAACACTATCTCTGTCCTTCTCATAAGAGCTCAGAAAACCTCCCGTCTTTGAGTCACAGCTGAGGTAAATGGCAGCACTTTTGTTGTTTTCCAGCTCTTGTTGTTGTAAAGCGCTGATGGTCCACGTGTTTCACTGATTGGTTGTCAAACACTCGAGGTGAAAGTGTGAGGTGAGCAGCAGTTTTAAACGGCTCTCTTTGTTGTTTAGGTGGGGAGATCTCAGAGGGAAGGTCACACCGAATGGCAGGTTACAGGTTTGTCTCGACTCTCAGCTTCAAATCTGCTGCATGTTGGTCCATTCAGTGTCCATTCAGAAATAAAGTGTCCGTCCGACTGACATATTAAACAGCAGTCACGCTCTGTCTAATTTTACGTTGCTGTTTAAATGTAAATGTGTTCTGTCAAAGATCTGTCAAAGATGCAATGCTGTTTTTAATAGGTATTTGATTTAGCCTACAGATAAATAACTGAAGAATTCCTGTTGTATGCATAGGTTTTTACATTTATAAAATATTTAAGACACATTTAAAACTCACCTTAAGACATCTTTTTAGAGAAGCCTTTGATCAGTAGGCTTTGAACAGATTCACATATTTTTTATGAATTTGAATTCATTGTTGAACACACACTAAAACTAAAATAAATGTTAACTGAAATAAAATATAAACTCTATATAAAAACTATATAGACATATATAACCCCCCTCAAAACTACCAAATATAACAAAAACACACAACAAAACTACAAAATTTAATAAAAAAAATAAACAGATAAAAACAGATTCAAAATGTGAGATATATACTTTGTGTGTTTTCTTTTAGATATTTCTAAATATAAAAATGTATTTAAAACATTTAAGATGTCTGTTTTATTTTTATTTTGTGCATTTTTTAATTTCTATTTTGATTTTTCTCTTTTTATGCATTTTTATTTTACAATGTTGTAATAAACAGTTTTTTGCCTTTTTTTTTTTTTGATTGAAATGCTTTAAAAGTGGTAGGAATATCTGGCTTGAAACTGTCTGTCAAAATTCAACAAGTTATCACTGCTTTTTGCTTTTTTTCCCCTCCTATATATATATATATATATATATATATATATATATATATATATATATATATATATATATATATATATATATATATATATATATATATATATATATATATAGATATAGATATGTATACACACACAGTGGTGTGAAAAATTGTTTGCCCTCTTCCTGATTTTTTATTTTTTTGCATGTTTGTCACACTTTAATGTTTCAGATCATCAAACAAATTTAAATATTAATCAAAGATAACACAAGTAAACACAGCATGCAGTTTTTAAATGATTTTTTTTTATTATGAAGGGAAAACAAAATCCAAATCCAAACCCACATGGCCCTGTGTGAAAAAGTGCTTGCCCCCTAAACCTAATAACTGGTTGGGCCACCCTTAGCAGCAACAACTGCAATCAAGTGTTTGCGATAACTTGCAATGAGTCTTTTACAGCGCTGTGGAGGAATTTTGGCCCACTCATCTTTGCAGAATTGTTGTAATTCAGCCACATTGGAGGGTTTTCGAGCATGAACCGCCTTTTTAAGGTCATGCCACAGCATCTCAATAGGATTCAGGTCAGGACTTTGACTAGGCCACTCCAAAGTCTTCATTTTGTTTTTCTTCAGCCATTCAGAGGTGGACTTGCTGGTCTGTTTTGGATCATTGTCCTGCTGCAGAACCCAAGTTCGCTTCAGCTTGAGGTCACGAACAGATGGCCGGACATTGTCCTTCAGGATTTTTTGGTAGACAGCAGAATTCATGGTTCCATTTATCACAGCAAGTCTTCCAGGTCCTGAAGCAGCAAAACAGCCCCAGACCATCACACTACCACCACCATATTTTACTGTTGGTATGATGCTCTTTTTCTGAAATGCTGTGTTACCTTTACGCCAGATGTAATGGGACACACACCTTCCAAAAAGTTCAACTTTTGTCTCATCAGTCCACAGAGTATTTTCCCAAAAGTCTTGGGGATCATCAAGATGTTTTCTGGCAAAACTGAGACGAGCCTTTATGCTCTTTTTGCTCAGCAGCAAAACTGAGACGAGCCTTTATGCTCTTTTTGCTCAGCAGCGGTTTTCGTCTTGGAACTCTGCCATGCAGGCCATTTTTGCCCAGTCTCTTTCTTATGGTGGAGTCATGAACACTGACCTTAACTGAGGCAAGTGAGGCCTGCAGTTCTTTGGATGTTGTTTTGGGGTCTTTTGTGACCTCTTGGATGAGTCGTCGCTGTGCTCTTGGGGTAATTTTGGTCGGCCGGCCACTCCTGGGAAGGTTCACCACTGTTCCATGTTTTCACCATTTGTGGATAATGGCTCTCACTGTGGTTCGCTGGAGTCCCAAAGCTTTAGAAATGGCTTCATAACCTTTTCCAGACTGATAGATCTCAATTACTTTCTTTCTCATTTGTTCCTGAATTTCTATGGATCTCAACATGATGTGTAGCTGTTGAGGATCTTTTGGTCTACTTCACTTTGTCAGGCAAGTCAGGTGTGGCAGTAATCAAACCTGGGTGTGGCTAGAGAAACTGAACTCAGGTGTGATAAACCAGAGTTATGTTGGGGGGCAAACACTTTTTCACACAGGGCCATGTGGGTTTGGATTTTGTTTTCCCTTCATAAAAAAAACCCTTCATTTAAAAACTGCATGTTGTGTTTACTTTGTGTTATATTTGATTAATATTTAAATTTGTTTGATGATCTGAAACATTAAAGTGTGACAAACATGCAAAAAAATAAAAAATCAGGAAGGGGGCAAACAATTTTTCACACCACTGTGTGTGTGTGTATATATATATTTGTATAAATATGTGTGTGTATATATATTTGTATAAATATGTGTGTATATGTGTGTATATATATATATATATATACACATATATACACATATGTAATAAACACATTTAAAACCCATCTAAAGAAATATCTACTTAGTGAAGCTTTGATCCCTAGGTGTTGAACAGACTTACTTCTTACTTTTATGCATTTTTAAAGGGGTCCTATTATTCTTTTTCACTTTTTGAATTTTAGTCAGTGTGTATGTTTGGGCATAAAAAAGATCTACAAAGTTACAAATCTCAAAGTCCACTCCAAAGGGAGATATTTAGTTTTTAAAAAAATCCCTTTTCAAGAACTACAACGAACGGCTCGTTTGGACTACAAAGTTGTTTTCCTGTATTTGTGACATCACAAATTGGTCCATTAGAATATCATTAAAATAAATCCCGCCTCTGGAAATTCGAATGCACGTTTCAAAATTGAAACCTGGTGCGGGTGTTTTTATATCACTGTATTTCTGAAGGAAACTGACTGTCTTCAGAAAATTTTGGATGTCATTTTCATTTCATCTTGCATGTAATGTCTGATAAAGCAGTGTTTGTGAGCTGAGCACTGCTTTGTGTACAGCGTTACTGGGGAAACCTCGCTCTTTCCTGCTACAACAGGACCTCCCGCTGGCAGAGAATTAATCTGCTTTTAGTCATTCTGCCTAGCTGTTCACCAATCACAACGCACTGGGACAGCTAACCAATCACAACACATTTAGTTTTTCGGAAGGCGGGCCTTCATCAAATCCGGAACTAATCGAGCCGTTTGTGTCAGGCTGGGGAGAATGGTATTGTAATAATGTAAATTATGTGAAAAATAATGCATTTTTCGAACCACCAAGCATGAGAGCATGTTCTAGTACACCCCTAAAACGAAATCAAGACTTTGTAAAAGAGCATAATAGGACCCCTTTAATTCCATTTTTATTTCTCTGTTTTTTAAAATCTATTTTCCATGAATTAATTTGTGCTTTTTTAATATATATTTTCAGTTTCTTGTAATTGCACTTTGGTACACTCTGGGGTTTTTAAATACATTTGAATTTAAACAGTATATATGAAATATTTAATTTCATGCAAAGTGCACTTTTGAGGATGGTAAGATGGTAAGATGTTTTAAAGTTTTTGAGTCAAAAATACAGTAAAAATTGTGAAATATTTTTACAATTCAAAATAGTCATTTTCTACGTGGATATCTGTGCAAATGGAATTTATTTCTTCGATCAAAGCTGAATTTTCAGCATCATTACTCCAGTCTTCAGTGTCACATGATCCTTCATTTTTCATGTGTTGTTTTGACAGACGGGCGTTTTGAGGACGAACTGCGTGGACTGTCTGGATCGAACCAACACCGCTCAGTTCATGGTGGGTAAATGTGCTCTGGCGTATCAGCTCTACGCTCTCGGCATGATCGACAAACCCAAGCTTCAGTTCGACACGGACTGCGTCAGGTATTTGCGCAAACACGCATTACAGCAGTCAGACGCTGTTTCCGTCAACTGATGTTGTTTCTGTGTGTGTGCAGGTTATTCGAGGAGCTGTACGAGGATCATGGCGACACGCTGTCTTTACAGTACGGAGGATCCCAGCTGGTCCATCGAGTGAAGACGTACCGTAAGATCGCGCCCTGGACGCAGCACTCCAAAGACATCATGCAGACGCTCTCCCGTTACTATAGCAACGCCTTCTCAGGTAAAGAGCTGAGCACCTGGATGAATAGTTGAATACTGTGGTATTATAGTTTTGATTTTTTAAATTTATTTTATTTTAATATCGTTTTCAAATTTGCTCTAAAAATTCAGTTTAGTTTTTATTAATTTCATTAATATTTTTGTTAGTTTTAGTTTAGTTTTTATTTTATGAACACATTTTTATTTAGTTTTTATTAGTGCTGTCAAACAATTAATCGCGATTAATCGCATCCAAAATAAGTTTTTTTGTTTACAGAATATATGTGTGTACTGTGTATATTTATGTATATATAAATACAAACACATGCATGTATACATTTAAGAAAAATATGTTGTTTATATATTAAATATATTTATATATAATATAAAATATAATAATATAAATATTTAAATGTATATACATGTAAATATTTTCAATATATATATATATATATATATATATATATATATATATATATATATATACAGTATGTGTGTATTTATATATATACGTAAATATACACAGAACACACATATTATGTAAACAAAAACTTTTATTTTGGATGTGATTAATCGTTTGACAGCCCTAGTATATATAATTACACACACATGCAAATATATATATATTAAAAAAATGTTATGCTTATATATTAAATATATTTATATATAATATAAATTATATGAATATAAATATATACATCAAAATGCATGTAAATATTTTCAAAATATATACTGTATGTGTGTGTCTTTATATATACATAATAAATATACAGAGTAGACACACATATATTCTGTAAACAAAAACTTTTGGATGCAATTAATCTGTATTATTCGTGATTAATCGACAGCACTAGTTTTTATATAGTTTAGTTTCAGTTTTAGTTTGTTTTAATTAAAGTTTAGCAGAATTAACGGATCACTTCCAGAACACAGGCCATAATTTAACCTTAGTGAGGAAAACGTCTATAGCGACACAAAATTAACGCATGCTGAGATTTGATTAGATGGTAAAAGTATACAAATATACACCAAAATGAAGCAGTCAAGCCTTCTTACTAAATAAATCTATACAAGTTGTGCTTAATGTCATATCTAATGATGTGTGTTGAGATATTTCATATGAAAATAAATGTAGCCTAATTTGGTTATGATGTTCTTATTTAACCATAATCATGATATTGTAACTGTCATGTCGATTATTTATTTTTGATAATTATTTTATTTCAGTTAGTTTTTTCAATAACTGTTGTTAGTTTCATTTCGTTATAATTTTTCATTTATTTTGACTTTTTATTTTATTTCCGTTTACGAAATTGTTTTTCATTAATCATTTTTGTCTTAGTTTTACTTTTCGTTACGAAAATAACCTTGGTGGTACGGCATGGTGTTCAAAGGCTCGTGGTATTTTTTTTTTTTTTTTTTTTTCCACTGTAGAACCTGTCAGATAAGAAAAACTTCAATCTAAATCAAAATAAACAAATAATATAAATTACATATAATTGTATTTGTTTTACTACACTGCTGGTCAAAAATTAGGAATAATAAAATTTGGTTTAGACATCTCTTCTGCTCACCAAGGCAGCATTTATTTGATCCGAAATACGTAAAAAATTATACAAAAATTATTACAATTTAAAATAGCTGTTTTCTGTGTGACTGTCTGTTAAAATGTCATTTATTTCTGTGATCAAAGCTGAATTTTCGGCATCATTACTGCAGTCTTCAGTGTCACATGATCCTTCAGAAATCATTCTAATATGCTGATTTGCTGCTCAATGTTAAAATGTATTAAATTAAAAACAACAACAATAATTAATTAATACATTTATTCATCAAAGATCCATGAAATTGATCAAAAGTGACAGTAAAGACATTTATAATGTTACAAAAGATTTCTATTTCAAACGAATGCTGTTCTTTTGAACTTTCTATTCATCTGTGAATCCTGAAAAATAAAATAGCATTTACAGTTTCCACAAAAATATTGTGCAGCACAACTGTTTTCATCATTGATAATAATCAGAAATGTTTCTTGAGCAGCAAATCAGCATATTAGAATGATTTCTGAAGATCATGTGACACTGAAGACTGGAGTAATGATGCAGAAAATTCAGCTGCGCATCACAGAAATAAACTACAGTTTAACAGATATTCACACAGAAAACAGCTATTTTAAATTATAATAATATTTCCCAATTTTTGCTGTATTTTTGATCAAATACATGCAGCCTTGGTGAGCAGAAGAGACAGCTTTCAAAAATTAAAAAAATATAATTATTCCAAACTTTTGACCGGTAGCATATATATTTAATTAATTTATTTAATTTTATTACTTATATTTTTGCATTTCTAATATCATTTTTCTTGAAAAGATTATTCATCATTATTCCACATACCCGTCTATAGAAATGTGCGTATTACATAATATGATGTTAATGTGTCACGTTTCATAAGTTAATGATGGTCTGGAGCTGGACAGAGAGAGAGAGCGGACGAGAGACCTGTGTGAGCCATTATATCCTCCACCCACATTCTCTCCTTCATGAATTATTCATATCTGGCTTTGTGCTGATGGGCCGCTTTGTGTGAATTATAATGATTACATTTATAAACGGCCGATCTCACATGTGATTTGCCCTGTGCAGAGCCGAATCGATCGGGAAACGTGCGAATGCGCCGCATACAGTGGTTTATTGTCAGGTTTTGCTGTATAAGAAGTGATTTTCTGAAATCTCTCTGCATTTGGATGACATTGTTGAGTTTTTCCATGTTTATTGTGTTTCATTTATTGTATTTCCTGACATAATTGGATCTTTTATAGGCCTATGTGTCAGTATAGCAACAACCCAATTCTAGTCTCCGTGGTTACAGCATCTCCAAACTCGAATCCCATTGGTCGATGGTGAATATTATTGGGTCACACGGTTTGTTTTCCCGTAATTCTGCATTCGAACGCTCACTGCGTCATCGCTTCCTCGCGGGAGTTCGGTTTGCGCACACAAACGCTCAGGTTGTGGTCTAAATTGTTTGATGTTCTCATAATAATGTTATGATTTTAGGATATGAGTGAAATCTAATGTAACCCTGAAATGTGATGTAATTGCCGTTCGGTTAATTGGCGAAGGTGCCGCATTCCAATCAAGCGCTGTGATTATATTGCACCCGTGTGAACACTTTCGCCGTCAGCAACGCTGCATGTTTTACATAAACAAACAGGTGTGTGTGTGTGTGTGTGTACCTGTTTTATATCCCGGTGGGGACTTAAACCTGAATACACACAGACTCATGGGGACTCGTGTCACTGTGGGGACCTAAATTGAGGTCCCCATGGGTAAACAAGCTAATAAATCATACAGTTTTTTGAAAATCTAAAAATGCAGAAAGATTCCTGTAAGGGGTAGGTTTGGGTGTAGGGTGATACAATATACGGTATGTACAGTAGAAAAACCATTACGCCAATGGAATGTCCCCACAAGGAAACCTGTGTGTGTGTGTGTGTGTTTGTGTGTGTGTGTGTGTGTGGAGGAAAATAATTAGTGATGCGCAACAATTTTTTTTTAAATCTTGGGCAAAACTGGAACTGAACACTGAGTTGAAACTGAAAATAATTATTGGAAAAAAAAACTATCTATCTATCTATCTATCTATCTATCTATCTATCTATCTATCTATCTATCTATCTATCTATCTATCTGTCATTTTTATTATATTTTTATGTTGTATTTTTATATTGTATTGTTTATATTTTATGTAATATTATACTATTTTTATTATTAATTTTTAAATATATGTATTTTTTAAAAATCCCGTTTACATATTAAAACTGACTTTTGGCTAATAAATATAAAGTAAATTTTTACATTTTTACCCTATGAAGAGAATTAAACCGTATTTTAAGATGAATTAAACTATTTAATGTTTTTTTATTTAATGTTTTTGCTGAATGATTCATAACACATATGCCTTAACTTATTTTTTATTTTAATTAAATTATTCATTTTTAAGTTGTATTTTAAAATTCTAGTTTTTAAATTCAAATTTAAATTGTAAATGTTTATTTTGCATAACTCTTTAGATATACCATCTAAAGATATACCATCATGCATTTTTTACCATAGTAAAAAATGCAACTATATGGTTTCTACATATTTGTGTGAAAATCAGTAGTCTAAATACATTTAGCATAAATGCACAATTGCTATAACTTAATCACAAAAAATATGGTAATTATATTCCATTACTCCTTTAATACATTTAATTCTTGTCTACATTAATATTATAATGAAATTCCATATGAATATCCCACATTTATCACCCCGCCCTATTTTAAAGTAACCATTTCTATAATCAAATTGCCATATAATCAAAACGCTTGGCCTGTCAGGTTTGATTCGGTGCTCGACGAGTCCAGAGAGGCTTGTTTTTTCTCTGATATGAGCAGAGAGATGAAGTTATTAAAGGAGCGACAGGAATGGATGAGTGACTCATTTCTCAGCGTGTCCTGTCATTTTAACCTGACGTCTTCACCTGATCTCCGCGTCTCATTTCCACACTAGATGGATGTTAACGAGGTTTTAACGCAGCCCATTCACTGGAGGACACCGCAACATCGTCTGGAGTTATTAGAGTAGTTCACCCAAAAATGAAGATTCAGTCAAATAATTCAGTCTAATATGCCAGATAACGCTCATGCATCCAGTGATGGGAATAACGGCGTTATAAATAAACGGCGTTACTAACGGCGTTATTTTTTTCAGTAACGAGTAATCAAACGAATTACTGTTTCTCTCGTTACAACGCCGTTACCATTACTGACAATAAAATGTGGCGTTACTATAATTTATTATAATATTATTAGCATTTTATTTTTCAGTTCATCTGAATGGATGCACAGTGTAGCTGTATGTGATGTACCGTAAACTCTACTGTGAAGGCGCATAACTCGCCGTTGCTTTGTCTCTCACGCGCAAAGAAAGATACAGAGCAAGAGAGTCTTTCATAACATGCATAATTGACGCGTTACATGTAAACAATATTCTTTGTTGTATTTTCTGTCAAAATAACAACGTTCCTATGGAATTCTTCAGCTTTTAAGAACTGTCGGGTTCTCCGGTAGTGGGCAGGACTAATGCACAAACGGCAATCTCATTGGCTGGCACTCACCTATTATCATCCCTGTTTTGATTTCAGCAAATCAATTCGAGCGAACGCATACAACGTGATTAATATTCATGAACCCAGCAGCTCATTAATCCTTAGTGCGTTTTCTACTGTTAGTAGAATTCGTAGTAGTTTTGTTATCTTTTAGTTTTTTT